>JAVJIF010013052.1:0-145031 GCA_038442645.1 Agave tequilana | reverse complement strand
AATCATGATTCCAATCCAAACCATATAACTCAGGACATGATACAGTACTTCCCAAAGCAGGGACTACGAAATCTGTTTCTTGAACAGACAATTTAGCCCCACCCTCCATTGAAATGTCTTTCCTCCTTAATTGTCTGGGCCTGGGGGAAATCTCTGTTGCATATTATAAGAAGGAAAAAAAAAACAGACAACAATAGCATGTAGCATATGTAGTTTACAACATATATAGGCCTTTGACAGAAAACTTACTTTAGCTATGAAATAAACGAGCCCTGGAAACATGACCTGCTATGGCAAGAAACATATATAGGCAAACAACGAAATATATAGGGAGTATAAAATGTAGAAACAAATGCTTACCTGATGTGGGTGCGATGTGAATAAGCAAATGTCGCTTTAGGGGCATCCTCAGGCAACAGAGGGAAGACATAATTCCACACTCTGATAGTCTCATCATTGCCCCCTGAAACCAATACCATGCTGCAGACATCTGGGCTTTGGGCCAGGTACATTACTCGATCGCTGTGGCCATTGAGCTGAACAACCTCCTGACAGACAAGTACTCTACAACCTTAAGATAAAGAAATTGATTAGACCAAATGTGTAGTAACAAATGTGCGTTTTTTTTTTTTGAGTAAAAACCGAGGGGGGAAGCCCCGCGACATTTCATTAAAAAGAGCTTTAACGAAACAATCCCAAAGAAACCAGGGTACAAGCACGTCTCTCACACATAAATTGCACCCAAAAAACAAAAAAAAAAAAAGAAAAAAGAAAAAAGAAAACAGAGAACTCTGCCACACGGACGATGCGCCCGTCTCATTAGCAATTCCGCTCCAAAAGGACTCCAGCGCTTCATCCGCAACTCCGCTCCAGAAAGACTCCACAATTTCCAGCAACAGCTATCCTCTTAATCAAACAAAGCTCGTAAACGGACAACCCAAATACAAATCCCAGACTACGAATCGCCTCCTGAAATAACACTGCTCCTCATTTTCTCTTCTAGTTCACCTCGGGTTTGGTCGCTTTTTGTCTTATAGAGAGACCCCTCTGTGACTGACACTCTCCTTCGCATTAAACTAATCATACGATCCCGTTCCTCGTCAGTATTTCCCAAAGAAAAACCAACCGAAGCAACGAGTTTTACTTAATGCATGATTCAGCACGTAGTATAACAAGTCACTTTTGATCGTCCTTGTTCTCCTGATCAAAATCTAGATCCTGGTTATATATTTCAGGCGCTAAACGATCCACCGACCTTTACCCTTGTGAACTCGCCCGTTGGCGCCCGGCCCAACAAGGGACGACGTGAGGCTATTCTGCTCTAGGTCCTCACCCTGAAAGAGTCCCTGCAAACCGAAGTCTTTATGCGGGTCCGCAATTGGCACATCACAGTCAGCTTTCTCACCAAATGAAAGAGACAGAACATTCCTGACAAAGAGAACATTCATGACTCTGTCGACCTTGGTTTTCTCACCACGACCAAATATGATTTCAAATTTGAATTAAAAATCTCCCCACTGCGTGTCGGGTGCGTCTCGCCTTCAAGCCCGCTACCCCTCTCAGGTCGGATGCGGATCACATTCACATCCGCTAACCTTCCCCCGCTGCCACTACAACCTGCAACGGTCGAACCAACGGAAACAACACCCAAATTCAAATTTTCGTCTCCTTGAGCCCCTCGCTCGAACTTGTGAGCATCGATGGGTGAGATCCCGTTCCCGATGACGCCAGGTTGTCGCTGGACATGCATTGTCTGCTCCTCCCCCGCCACGCTGGCACCGACAATTTTGTGGCGCTCGAGATGATCAAGACGCTCCTCGTCGATCTCGCTCAGCCGCTCCAATTCCGGCGACACGGTGGAGACATTATTCAGTTTGAGACCGCTTGCCCCCAGTTCTGCAGATGAGAGAGATTCAATGGCGAGACAGATTTGGTCGCTCACATCTCCCTCTGCACCATCAACCTCACACCCAAGTAGCAAATCAGGGGAAGCAAATGAGATAGACCCAAATCCGATCTCCCCACCCCCTCAACCTCCGGCAGGGTAGGAAATAAGTTCTTGTAATATTTTTGAAATACAAACATGTGTGACTAAAATTCAACACATATTATAAGCTATTTGAACTATTTTTGTGATATGAAAAGTTTGCCTTAAATCAAAATCGGTATTTTTCAAAACTTGAATTTTTGAATTGGAAAACCATTTTCTCCAAAACTCATGTAAATACAAAAACATGATATTGAAACAACTTTGAAGCATGTTGTATATGGATACAATCTAATATACATGTAAAGATATCTAAGTTTTTGACATGAAATCCAATATCGGTTAAATCAAAAACCAATAAACTTTAAACTTGTGTGTGTATGCGAACTTGAGCATATCAACACTATCTAATCTTTACACAAGATCTAAACAGCTAAGCTAAACACAAACTGAAGTCTTCTTGTCTCCAAACCGATTCGATCCAAACGCGATCCAACGAGCTTGACTCCAAACGAGTGCTAGATGCGATCTTAACGTTTGAGCTCTTGAATCTACATGTGAAAGCTTCAAAACTCCTTTGTTGAAGCTAATCACCTACTAAAATCTTGATCAAATATCTGAAACTAAATATCACAAGATTATTAGTAAACTATAACTACATGAGTTAATTATCATTAAAACTAGAGTGATGAGCCTCTGGGCCAACAGACTGGACGCAAGGCGCGACCCCAAGGTATCCATTTGAGATTGAGGCCTTCTTCGAAAGCTAAGGCATGGGACGACCAGTGGAGCCTGATGCTTCTGTTGTGGAGGCGTGAACCTCTCTGAGCGCTCCATCCAGCAATGCTGCTCCCCCGACGACGGGTCTCCCCTCGGATGTTCGAACAGTCTGGACCTCAACTCGTAATGCCCCTGCAAACACGGATCTTTTAGCTCCACCCTCCGAGGCATCTTTGAAGCGAAAAGTGAGTGTTTGGGAGTTTTTTTACGAATTCGTTGTAAGACACTTTTTAGAATAAATAAATGAAAGGTTTAGCTCTATTCTCTATTTGAACTTGTTTTGTCTTTTTATTGTGTATCAAGGCTGTTGTTGTTGGTGCTACCTCCCTGATTCCTTTGGGTCTTGTCTTGGCTTTGGCAGCTTTTGCAGAAGAGTACGACCTCTGGGAGGGCCTTCTTGGGAACCGTGAATGCCACGTACACGTTCTGGCTCTACAAGGGCTAGTCCTTCAGGTGTGAAGTTTCTCGAGGAAACAGTGGTGAGGCCTGACGGTTCCAACCCTGATGATGACAAGGGGTTTGAGCCTGAATCCTTGCTGGGTTTCTTGAATGACCGATGAGGAGAGTAGTGAAGAGCCTGTACTGGACGCTACCCGGGCTTCCCCGCCGTGTAGAGCTCGGGCTGCTCGACTTCCTTACCTTCTAGCTGGACCGCAAACTGATTTCCCACAATGTAATAGTGAGCACACTTGAAGAGAAGGTCTGAAAGCTGCTCTTGTAATCAGCTGGTGCGCTGGAGATGGAAGAATTGAGGAAGGATAAGGCGGCCTTGGAAGTGAGACTTCTGAGGTGGCTTGAGGAGCTAAAGAAAGTGTCCAATGACTTCTCCAGGTTACAAGAGATTGTCACCTCAAATCGGTCGGAGATCACTTTGCTTCGGGCCTAGAGCGATTGGGAACCTGCTGAGAGAATGGAGCTCAAGCACAAAATCCAGAGGCTAGAGAAGAATCTGAATCACCGCGAAATTGATATTGAAGAGTTAAGGGCCGATGTGGCGCTCGTCAATGTAATCGCTATAATGAATTCTGGAAATCCCATGGCGATCTGCTTATGGAGGCGCAAACATTGCACTCTCTAATCCCAATCTGAAGCTCTGGCGGTCGAGCAGAAGGCACAAGCGGTCAGTTCGGCGGCGTGAGCAGTCAGTCCGAGGGCTCGAGTAATCGGACTGGGGACACCATTGGATGGCCTGGGAGGTCTAAGGGGGTGGTCTGAGAGCCAGGGTAGCGGACGTAGGTGGAGTTAGTCGAGTCCATCTGTATCTACTTTTGAAGCACGAGTCCATTTGTATCTGCTTTGAAGCACGAGTCACTCTTTTATCAATAATCGCCTTGAATAAAACTGTTATTATTTTCGACTGTGTGCATTGTCTGTTGTTTCTTGTTCCTCTTGATGTGCCAGTACGAATGCTATAACGCGAGCTCGACCTGGTTGTACGTTGCTTGGTTGTTTATATAGAGGCGAGATGTTTGCTGTCGGGGTTGCAGTGACGATCTATCTCAAACGGTTAGGCAACCGTCAGGGTGGAAGCCCCTAGGTTAGTTGGAGGATTTTCAGTTGTCGGGAGGACTACCATCTTTTGGGAGAGTACGTGCTGGCATTAGCCGTCAGGATAGGACCCGATGTGGGTTGCTGACTCACTCGAGTAGCCATCAAGGCGAGGGCCCGATATAGGCTGAGCTCCGAGAAACATTGTGGGTGGGCCTTCATCTTTCAGAAGACTCCCTGCGGGGTAGCCGTCAGAGTAGGACCCGCTAAAGGCTATTTTCGAGCAGCCGTCAAGGTAGAATTCAATATATGTTGTTGACTTGCTCGAGTAACCATAAGAGTAGGGTCTGATATAGGCTTAGCTCTGAGCAATCATTATAAGCGACCCTCTGTCTTTCAGGAGGCTACACGAGGGGTAGCCACCAGGTAGTTCCTGATATAGGTTGTTGACTTGCTCGAGTAGCCATCAGGATGAGGGCCCAATATAGGTTGAGCTCCGAGCAGTCATTGTGGCGAGCCTCCATCTTTAAGGAGACTCCTCGAGACTCGAGAGGTAACCGCAAGGGTAGGAACCGATATAGCATGTTGGCTTACTCGAGTAGCCATCAGGGTGAGGGTCCGATATAAGCTGAGCTCCGAGCAGTCATTGTGGTGAGCCTCTGTCTTTCAGGAAACTCCCAGAGGTGTAACCGTCAGGATAGGACCCGATCTAGGCTGTTGAAGTATTTATTATACTAGGACAAGGTAATGAAATTTTACAAAAATGTCATTAAGTTAGAGAACTTGCACAATAATCTTCTCATTAGATGTTACATGATTCTACACATAGTATCGTTTAAAGGAAAAAGAGTTTCCTTGCTTCTTGAGGAGCTTCTCGTCCTAATCAGCCAAGGTTTACGATCATTTGCCTCCCCGAGCGATGATGATTTAGGGACCCTCCCCGGGACCGAGCTTCCCTTAATCCTTCTGCCGTGTAATCTGAATTACGCACTTCAGGACCAACTCTCTTAAAATTCGTGAATCTTCATCTTCTTGTACTGTGCAGCCCGGGTCTGCTGTTGATATGTTGTGATGCATATCTGGGCTTGTTGCCGCTTTTCCTCCGATTGATCTAGGATTAGGCGAAGCTGCGCAACATTTTAATCTTGATTAACCCCCTCCACGCGGAGTGTCGACATATTGACGTTGATCGGGATGATCGCTTCTGTTTCATATACCAACGAGAACAGAGTTTCACCCATCAGGACGCATTTGGTGGTCCTATAGCCCAGAGCACTCTGCGGAGTTTCTCAACCCATTTTCCCTTAGCTCTGTCCAGCCTTTTGCACAAGCTGTCAAGGATGTGCGATTGTTGATCTTAACCAGGCCATTTTCTTGAGGATAATAGGACGTGAAGGATCGGTGGGCGTTCTTATACTTAGCGCAGAAGGTGACCACTTGCTTGCTGGCAAAGTTTATCCCATTGTCGGAGATAATAGTGTGGGGGAGGCCGAATTGACACACGACGTTCTGCCAAAGAAATTTGACAACCTGTTGTCTAGTGACTTCGGAGAGTGGCATCGCCTCAACTCATTGGTGAAATAATTGGTGGCTACCAGCAGAAACCACAACTGAAGCTGTGCTTGGGGGAGTGGACCAACTATGTCTAACCCCCATGCATGAAAGGCCAAGAACTCCACAAAATGTGAAGGTCGGTATCCGACCTATTCTATGCTGAGGCAAATCTCTGACACTGTGAGCACCTCTTCACATAATCTTTGACGTCGTCGAACATTTTGGGCCAATAGTACCCTTGATTGATGACCTTACGAGCAAGAAGCGGCCTCCCGAATGATTCTCAGAGTCGCCACCATGGATTTCCTGCATCTCTCTAAGCTTCGTCTGGTTCGATCACCTCAACAGGGGTCAGCATGAAGCTTGGAGTAAAATTTCTTGTATAAGACATCTCCATAAAGCGTGTACCTGTGGCCAGGTGCAGGAGCTTTTGTGCCTCCGCTATGTCATTGGGGAGCATCTCGTCCTTCAAATAAGCAATGATAGGATCCCTCCGTCTCGACCAGGTATCAACGCAAAGGAATTCTCTAATCGGTCGTTGGAAACTCGGGCTGGCAATGTGCTCGACGGGAATCTCCTGTCTGAACTGAAACTATGTGGCTGCCCCCAGGTTGGCAAGTGAGTCAGCGTGATTGTTTGAAGTCGCATCGGGGGATTTTAGACTTCAATCCGAGGACCAGTTGTAGGTACTCCGCCATCCGGGCATCCCTTGCGATGTATCTCCTACTGACTTCGTTAACCACTAGCGAGGATCACACTGAACTTCGAGCCTTGTGACCACGAGTGTGATAGCCATTAAGAGTTCGGCTAGGACTACCTCATACTCGGCTTCATTGTTGGAGACCGGGAAGCCAAGGGTAAAAAAAACTGCTCGATAATAGATCCTTCTAGAGTAGTGAGGACAATCTCAATGATTGCCCCCGCTGTTTGAAGCTCTGTCCACATTCAGAATCCATCCTTCCAGTAAGTCACATTGCTCTGTGGCTCCTGGGGTGAAGTCAGTAATAAAGTCCGCCAAGACCAGCCCTTTGATTGCGGTCATCGATTCTTATCTGAGTCTATATGGCCATAGCTCCGATGCCCATTTCAACATCTGTCATGTTGCTTCTGGATTCTCTACAACGCTTCTCAGAGGATGCTCCATGAGGACCATGATCGAAAAGGCTTGAAAGTAGTGCTTGAGCTTCCACGAGATAATGAAGAGAGCGAGCACCAACTTTTCCAGCCTTTGGTATCTGTTTTATGGTCCATTCATGGAATGGTTAATATAGTACACTAGCTTCTGGGCGCCTTCGTCTTCACAAATCAGGGCTTCGCTCACAACTGACTCTGAGACGGCCAGATAAAGGAACAATATTTCTCCTGAGCTGGGCTTGGACAAGAGTGTTGGTGAGGCCAGATATCTCTTCAAACCTTGGAAAGTTGCCGCATTCTTCTCTCCAACAAAAATCAGCCTCGTTCTTCTTCAAGGCTTGAAGAAGGGCTTGCATTTGTCCATGGATCGACTGATGAATCAGTTCAGAGCTCGCGACATCCGTTCATCATCTAGACCTCTTTCACACATGTAGGTGACTTAAGATGGTGGATATCTGGTCGGGGTCGGCCTCGATGCCCCGTTGAGTGACCAGATACCCTAAAAACCTTCTAGAAGCAACCCCAATGTGAACTTCACGGGGTTGAGCTTCATCTTGCACTTCCGCAAGAGGTCCAAAGCTTCGCCCAAATGTTGGAGGTGATCCGTGCGCAAGATACTTTTCACCAACATGTCATCAACGTACACTTCTATTGTACCCCCAATCAGAGCATCACCTTGTAGCAATAAATTTCCCGACCAGTAGTAAAAGCAGTCTTATCTTTATCTGGTGGGTGCAATCTTGATTTGATTATACCCACAGTAGGCGTCCATGAAGCTGAGAAGTTCATAACCAGTCATTGCCTCTACCAGCTAATCAATTCTCTGAAGAGGGAGTTATTCTTTGGGCAAGCTTCATTAAAGTTAGTGAAGTCGATGCAAACCTTCCACTTGTCATTCTTCTTCTTCACGAGGACGGGATTGGAAAGCCAGTCAGGGTAAAATGTCTCTCGAATGAAGCCAACCTGTAGTAGGCGGTCAACTTCATCACTGATGGCACGATTCATGTTCCTCGTACAATCTCCTTGGCTTCTACTTTACTGGCTTGGCGTCCGCCTTGATGGAGAGCTTGTAACAGATAATATCAGGATCAATTCCGGGCATATCGGTGGGAATCCACGCGAATAAATCCAAATTTCCGACAAGAACTTTTGAACAAGACCTTCTCGTGAGGATGCAACTTTGAGCAAATTCGGAGGACCCACTCTGAATGATGTGGATCTATAAGAAACGATTCGGGTTCCTCCTCGTTCTTGCTGTATGGGTCTCCCGACTCGATGGGTGAGTCAGGATCTGGATCCTTCGACTTGGCAGGAAAGTCAAAACCTTGGCTTTCGTCGTTCTGTAATTGCTATTATTCTGCAATCCTTTGCTTCTTATCCATAGGAGAATCTTTGTCAAAGACTGCTCAGGAGGTCTTTGTTATCCAGCCGGACTTCTTCCGAGCTACTTTAGCTACGATTCTGGCCATAGCATGGTCACCCCTTACGTCGGTCATTCCTGACGGTGTGGGGTACTTCAGAGGTTCATGATGGGTGGACAAGATAACTTTCATTGTATGAATCCATGCCCCCACCCCCGAGGATAGCGTAGTAGGAAGATTCGACGTCAAAGACGCAGAACTCTGTGACAACATTGTATGGATTTGCTCGAACCAGGAACATGACTGTTATGGAGAGTGTTGTATGCTGTCCAAAAATCACTAAGGACAAGTCATCAGACGCGAACCTCACTTCGATGCGAAGGTCGCGTTTCAAATTAGAACGCGGACCTCGCATCCAATAGAAGCACATAGACTTCAGACGCTACGCGGGTCTGAGTAAACCCGCGTCCAACGCGAGTCTGAGTAACTCTGCGTCTCACATAGAGTATGAAAAACCGCGTCCCATTTCAAGTGCAGGTCTGAGCAACTCGGTGCCTCACTTCAGACGCGGGTCTGAGAAACCTTGCGTCTCACTTCAAACGCGGGTCTGAACAACTCCACGCTCTAACTGAGACACACACATCTACAACAAGCAACGCGAGGTCCGCGTCCAGCGCGAGACCAGTGTTTCTATCGTAACTGACCCCTGTTACTGGGTCAATAAACTCCCCACGTAAAGTGGGAGTTAGTCCCCACTATGGAGAGATTTTAGGGGACAATACCCCTATGACTCCCTATAAATAACCAGAGGAGCTATAAAAAAGAGAGAGGCTTTTGGAATGAAGTCCAGAGGCATTTAGAAGGAGAGGAGGCTTTTCTGAGGTTAAGAGCTGAGAATTCTCAAGCTAAAAGCTTCTTGCATTTTGGAGAGAAGGAGAAAAGAAGTAATTAGTGGACTCTAAACACTCAGTTTGTTAAAAACAGAGCTCCCTCTTGATTGATCTTCGGGAGCATCCTGAAGAGAAGCTGGACAGTCGACCAGTTAACAGAGAACAAGAATCACTCTCCATTGCCCACACAAAGAACCCAGCCTTAAATAAAGGGGAGAATCATACCTTCTCCCCTCTTTTGTAATCAGAATTGTTCCGTTGTAATTTTCAGCCACTCAAAGAAACTTTACATTAGGCCAAGCTTTTCAGACCAAACAAAAGATGACGACTCCGCTAGGGGCTTCTTTCTCTACTGACAAGAACGCCCTGGCGCAAGCCTATGTCCGGCTCCTTGAGAAGACAGTATCCCTCGTCGTTGAATTCGACCAAGGGAAGTTTGGGGAATTCCTTTCCTTAGGCTCCGCCAATCCCAAGGTAATGCGCCAATACCACAAGTCTCTTCTAAGACTCGCTCTCGAATCTCTTTGGAGGTTACTCCTAAAGTGGCCCGCACTACTACCCACAGCGCAAGCGGTGCTACCCACAACGCAAGCGGTGCCACTTCAGAAGTGGTTCTGAAAACTTCTCATGCCACCCATGCAGCCCGCGTCAACGTCTCTCAAGAGACCCGCAAGGCGAAAGCATCGGCACACGATCAAAGTGATGGTGAAGATCAATTCCGTCGTCCTCTTCTCCAAGCTCTGTAATTTCAGGTTGCCGGGGGTTCTCAACAACCCCTGCGGCTTAACCGGAATGTTAAACGTCGACGAAGGCATCGGGCTCATCAACAACAGATAAAAAATCTTGCAGAAGCAATCTGTTCTGCAGATTCAGAACGCAAGACTCATACCTGCGTTTCTTTCAAGCAACGCGAGGACCGCGCTTCTATTTCAGAATGTGATTCCCGCATTCTCCAACAATGCGAGGTCCGCGTCAAACGCGAGACCCGCGTTCTACCGGCTCCAAAACGCGAGGCCCGCATTCTGCCTGTCTCAGAATGCGAGACCGGCGTTTCTAACTCTAAACGCGATGGTCGTGTTTCAACAAAGCAACGCGAGACCCGCGTTCAACATTGCATGTCTTCAAGACATAAGATGCCAAAAAGCCCTCACCCTCAGGGATTCGAAGGCTAGTTCCTCAGATGCTCCTTCGACGGATCTGAGAGACTACCTGACAAGAAACAGGAACGCCCATCAAATCGCCCCTCGATGTCACTGCGAGCAGCTCATCTCAGCAATACTCTATGATTGCCATTACGGCTTTCAAACAAATAAACCATCAATTTTTAGCTAGTTGTCAGCGGCTTCAGACTCGACCAAGAGACGACAATTCCGAAAGAAGAAATCATTATCCGACGTCGAGTGCCCAGAAAAGACTCCAAACGTGGTGGGGACAAGCTCCATACCAAGCAAGTTCAAAGGGAAGCAACTGGTTGTTAGTTCAGAAAAGTCGGATGTTGATCGGTCTCCAGGTTTGAAGGATGCTCTTGCCGAACCTGAAGGGGTCTACCGACACACTCAGACCCGCACATGAACGATCGCCTCCGTCGACTACAATCTGTTGGCTAGGGGGATTGAGGTAAATGATGAGCACTCAGCCATCATCGGATCCCGATCTTCGAATTCCAATTCGGAGACAACCTCTTTTGCCTACACAGTGGGAACTCCCGAAGAGGTGGCTAAGCGATTCGAAGAGCATGCCCGAGTCCAAAGGGAACAATTCGATATGATTCGAACTCAGTAAGAATCTATCGACACCCTTAAGCAGATGTTATCACAATTGCTTGAGATTAAAAAGAAACCGAAGGCTAAATTCCTTCCAAGAAATCCAAAGGCAAACGGAAGGAGGGGAAAGCTCATCTTCTGCAAATACTGAGAATGGTGAGCATTCTAACTCTGAGCCACTCAAATCTTCATCTGAGAAGGATAACTCAGAGAACATGGGCAGCCATTCCAAGAGGATAAGCAAATTGGAGCAATGTCTCGAGGCTCTCGCCAACCGAGACGGTTTTCAAGATATGGGGATAGTCCGACCCTACCTAGTAGAGTAAGACACGACTCCCTACCCTCCCAAATTCAAGGCACTGACCCTTCATATTTTCGACGGTAAAGGGTCACCAAACCAACACATATACTACTTCAAATCCCAAACTGGGAATGTAGTATCGAACGATGCCATTATGGTTCGTTTATTCATTGGCACTTTTAAGGAAGTCGCCTTTGAATGGTTCATGAAACTTCTGCCAGCTCAATTAAGACATGAGCCGCCTGCAGAAGTTGTTTCTGACTTATTTCTTTGAAGCCGATGCAGAAATCTCAATGCTGACTCTCCTTGCAGCCAAGCAGAAGAAAGGAGAGTATCAAAACTTTCGTCGAGAGATTTCGGAGTATGACACTCTGTTTTTTAGCAGCATGACCCAATCTACATTGGTTGAGATGCGCCGTCACTATCTACAAACCTCCTTACTCGCTCAAATGGGAGTGGCAGAATGTCGCACTTGGAAGCAGTTGGGCTACAAGGCAAACAGGCAGAAGAGATCGTCGCCAGGGTCAAGGCTGAAGAAAACGACAGCAAACCGAAACCCGACAAGTCAATGCGACGCGCGCCAGAGTCTTCTCAGCCGAGAAGAAGAGATACTCTGACAACGAAAGTTAAATCACCTTCAAACACCCAGTCAGTTAGAGGAGGAATGGCTTCCGGTCAGGCACGTGTTAATAAGTCGTATTCCTTTAAGGATGAGTACGTGGTCTCTCTGTTCAAGTTACTCTAAAAGAGTAACAGGCTCAAACTTCTGGAGATCAGACGCCCTGAAGAGGTGGGGAAGAACAATGATCCTAATTACTGTTTATATCATAGGATGCTAGGACACCCTACCAAGAACTGCTACATCTTTAAAGATGTACTTCAGGCTCTGATTGATGCAGAGATGTTAAAGCTTCGTCCAGAACAGAAGAAGGTTACCGCCAATATGACAGCCACGTCACCTATTCAATTTGGACGAGATCTCCCATTAGCACCAACCGGAGTGGTTCCCTTCCCGAAAAGGAAGCTAAGAGAGATCAATACTGATCCTCACAACCAGAGGGAAAAGGGCCTTATTCCTGTCCCTACTCCTTAAGAAGAGACTATGTGGGTCTATTCTGACATTGTTCAAAGCCAGCAGTGGACGACTGTCACAAGCAGAAATTTCAAAAGCAAGGCTAAAGCATCCTCCAACAATGTGCTGAGCATCTATACAAGAGAAGCTGAGGAAGATGTCGCCTCCATTACTAGTTCGGGAGACTAGTCCTCCTTTGTTGTTGAAGCAGGCACACCTCCCACATCAAACACTAGATGCGGCAAATAGTACGTGAAATAGTACAGCGAACCAGTAGTAAACTCCCCGCAGCCAGCTGAGAAAATAATCGAGCAATCCACGAGGCCATCCGTGGAAAAGCAGAAAAAGCTTCGATATTGCCAAAGCTCTTCCGAAAAGCGGTGCGGGACCGTCAACTCCCTTCTGTTTTGATGTCTTGTCTCAACCAGCCAACATCCCTGCTCGAATCACTCTATGAACTCCTAAGGCTTTCCAAGTCTACAGGGGATACTCTAAGGGGCTGTTTGGTTGTAAGGAAGTGGACAGAAGTAAGGAAATAGGGAAGTATAATTGCTCAGTTCCCTATCTATCCCAACACCGGAAAAGGAAAATAAGAAAACTTCTTTTCCTTTTCTATTTTCTCTTTTACACAATCATTTCCTCACTTCCAGAGTGCTACAGTTAATTTTGTGGTCATGTAAATCTCATTTGTAATAAGTTGTAGCACAAAACAGTTAATTTTTTGATCATGTAAATCTCACTTGCATTCTAATTACAATCAATTTTTTTTTTTCTTAATTAATTTTTATTTTAATATTATTTTACGGTCAACTTTGTGGTCAACTTTTCTACTTCCACTTTCACATTACCATCCAAACACCAGAAAAGACAAAACATTTTCCAAACCACACTTCCCAACAACATCCAAACACCGGAAAACTTACTAACCAATTCTCAAGTTCCAAAGGGAATTATTACCACTTTTTCAATTCCTCACTTCCTTACTTCCACCCTTAACCACAGGCCCTAAGAGAAGCATTAGCAGATGTAGAGGTTTTTGTGACCCAGATTCCTGCTATATGCGCAGAGAAAGACGACAACCATTGCCATTATACCTTGAAACAGTTTCCCTGCATCACTTTTACCCTAGAAGATGTGCAAGTTAAAAGGAAACATAACAAACCCCTATATTACACAGTGTACATTGGATCATCTGAAGTGAGTCATATTTAGGTTGATCCGGGATCCGCGTTGAGCATCATACCCCGCAGGGTCATGCAGCATTTGAGAATCCTCATCCACCGATTGACCGCCACTCAAACAACCATCTATAGCTTCAACACCAATGGTACACGCCAGATGGGAAAATTAAACTCAGGTGTCAAATTGGGGAGCTGAAATTCTAGGTGACATGTTATGTCATTGATGCTGACACCTCATACAATCTGCTACTGGACGACTTTGGTTTCACCGCAATGCCATCTCCCATCCACTCTTCATCAAGTAATGAAATATATTGGTGAAGATGGAAAAGTGAGAACGTTAATTGCCGAAAGGCATCCGTTCAAAGAAATTGAGAATTATTTTACCGATTCCCTCCTTTATCAGGATTCTCTTGAGGTTGATGAGAATCCAAACCCAGAAGAATTCAACTCTGGCAACGAAACAGATACGGAGCCAGAAGAAGACGAGTGTCTCTAAAAAATAAATCCTCTTGTAACAGCCATTGATAAGCTCGACTTCGATACCACCGCCAATGTTGAAAGTGAGTGGTTCATCAATGAAGATTTAGATTGGCTTACTTTTTTGCATTTGTTTCGGATTTTGTACCGTCATGTACTAGCACTGACGTGGACAGTGATCCTTAGTCAGCACTGAATGCTTTGATATCATTGCGTGCACCAACAAAGTCGTCCCTCCTGGTACGCGAATAGAAGGCACACACAATGTCTTCTTTGAAGTACCAGCCAAAGCGAAAAGGTCAAAAGCCAATTCTATTCGGGCAGATCAAAATAGAGCCCGCGGCTTATGAAAGCTCAGAAGGTAATTCTGAGCCTTCACAATTCTTCTATTATGAACAAAAGTCACGTCACATGATGGAAAGAATGGGGTATGATTTTACCAAAGAATCAGGCCTTAATTTCGGCAAAAGAAAATGAGCACTGCTTCGTTCATTTGTACCGAAGGCAAAGACCCCGATTACCACCACAAGACCCGAAGGGGACTCAGTTATGTATCTACACTAGTCTCATCAGATACCGAATCTGAAAAAGAGGTCTATCATGACAGCTCATCAGCAACATCATCGTGGGACTCAGATGTCAGCGTCGATAATATCTTCAAAGTTTCTCAGTGAACATGGTATCAACCAGTCATTTGGAGGATGACGGAGAAGATACATTTGAACTTGAAAAATTAATCCAGTCGGACTCTGGTTCATGAATTAAACACTTAAATCTCTTTGCGATACGCGTTTTGAACAACGCGAACCACCCACTGAAGATAAAGTGACTCTGGTAAATCTTGAAGATGAAGCGAACTCCAAGCCCAACTTCATAAGTGAGAGTTTGTCGCCTTCCGAGAAAGAGGACCTAATACAACTTATATAGGGGTATATAGATGTCTTCGTTTGAAATTATGAGGACATACCAAGGCTCAAGCCCCAGATTGTTATGCATCGTCTGAATATCAACCCGGACGCCAAACAAGTCAAACAACCGCAACGACGGTTCCATCCTAAGTCATGGAAGCAATCAAATCAGAGGTTCATAGACTCTGGTTTCATCAGGGAAGAGCAACATCCTGATTGGGTGGCCAATATAGTGCCCCTTCCCAAGAAGAATGGAAAGATCCGGATTAGCACTGATTACCGCGACCTAAATATCGTTTGCTATAAAGACGAATTCCCTCTACCAATCATGGATGTTATGATTGACAACATGTGCGTTTTTAGATGATGTCTTTCATGGATGGCTTCTGAGGGTATAATCAAATAAAGATGTACCCTGAAGATGAAAAGCACACATCTTTTAGGACGCCTTTGGGAGTATACTGCTACACAGTAATGCCCTTTGGCTTGAAGAACGCCGGTGCGACATATTAACGCGCCATGAATGCGATCTTCCATGAGCATATACGCAAGACCGTAGAATGCTATCTCGATGATATCGCCGTGAAAAGTCGCGACAAAGGCGATCACCTCGCAGACCTGAAAAGAATGTTCAACATCATGCAGGCTCATCAGCTGAAGATGAACCTAATCAAGTCCTTCCTGGGGTAGCCAGTGAAAAATTCCTTGGATTTGTCGTTACATCCAAAGGAATTCACCTGACCCGGAGAAGATCAGTGTCGTCCAAGAGATACAACCTCAGAGAAATCTCAAAGAACTCAGAGGTTTACAGGGACGACTGGCGTATATCCGGAGATTCATATCGAATCTCTCATGGCGCTGCCATCTCTTCTCTAGATTAACGACGGGAGTCTCATTCATTTGAGACAATACTTGCCAAGAAGCATTCGAGGAAATCAAGAAATATCTCACACAATCGCCCGTTCTGGTAGCTCCAGTATTAGGAAAACCTTTCCTGCTATATGTTCGAGCGATGAATCATTCTTTGGGAGCTTTAGTAGCCCAAAACAATGATCAAAACCAAGAACATGCAATCTACTATCTACTATTTAAGTATAACAATGATTAGGGTTGAGCGCCGTTACAACCCAATCGAAAAGGAATGATTAGTGTTGGTCTTCGTTGTCCAGAAGATGGGTCAACGCATTCAAGTCATCTCCAGAGTTAATCCTTTGCGATTGCTCATGACAAGACCATTTCGCTGAACTGCAGACTAGCGAAATAGGTCATATTGCTCTCACAATATGAGATGTAATTCATGCCACAAAAAGTGGTCAAACGGCAAGCTGTGGCAGATTTTCTGGCCAATCATCCAGTTCTAGGAACTTCAAAACATTATGACAATCTCCCGGACGAGATTGTAGAAGTTCACGTCATCAACGCCTCCTCAGAAGAAGTGTGGCAACTAATCTTTGACGAAGCATCGAGGATAAACCCGGAGGGAAATATCGTCGCAGGTGTGGGGGTAGTGCTTATCTCCCCACATAACTATGTGATCCCTCGTGCATTCTCATTAACTGAGTCATGTTCCAACAATGTCTCAGAATATAACGCTCTCTTGATCAGGATACAACTTGCTGAAGAGAGTGGAGTCAAAAATCTCGAAGCATATAGCGATTCAAAACTCATCATCAACCAGGTTCGCTGGGAGTACGAATTCCGACACGAAGACTTGGTACCCTATCACAACGCGATCATTATCATGGCAGAGAAGTTTGAAAACTTCTACATTGAGCATGTACCACGTCAGCAAAATGCGCATGCAGACGCACTGTCGTCCCTCGCCGCTTCATTGGCCCTTCCCGCCGGATCCACGGAGAGAGTACTTGTCTACTGTTGTAACTTCGCCCTTGAAGACAGTAAAACTCCAAGAAGAGACCTTCAAGTCAAAGAGGTTCTCGGGACCTCGACAAGTCTCGAACCTAGGGATTGGCGATTCCCTTACATCGACTTCGTCTTATATGGCATACTATCCTGACGATCCCAAGGAGGCAACTGCCATCAGAAGGAAAGCCCCCAAATCTATTACAATGCGATCATGCAAACATTGTATCGCCGATCGAATGATGAATCCTATTCTAATGCCTTTCACACAAAGACGCACAGGAGGTACTCAAATAAGCTCACGACGGTATATGCAGAGCTCACTAACCCGGACCCAAGCTCAGAGACCGGCTCAGAAGACTTGACTATTATTTGTTGAAGATGATCTCTGACGCTATCGCCTATGCTAAGCGATGACATGCATGTCAGATCCACGATGACTTTGTCAATAAAGCGTCGGGAAATCTTCATCCCACATCCTCTTCATGGCCATTTGAGATGTGGGGAATGGATGTGATTGGACCCATCAGTCTCCCAACATCCAGAGGACACCGCTTCATCTTGGCCATAACAGATCACTTCTCTAAATGGGCGGAAGCTATTCCCATGAAGGAAGTAAAGACACCAAATGTAATCAAGTTCATCAAGCATCACGTGCTCTTCCGCTTCGGTGTACCCCGACGAATCGTCTATACGACAATGGACCCAAGTCGTCAACGAAGCATTTCAGAGGTTCTGTAATAAATTTTTAGAATCTAAAGTGTGTCATCAACGACATACTATCCAGCTGCTAATGGCCTTGCAGAAGCATTCAAAAAGACTATTGGGAAGCTTCTCAAGAAATTCATCTCGAAAAGTCAATGTGACTGGGACGACAAACTAGGTGAATGCTTGTGGGACTACCGCACAACGATGAAAACTCTGACGAAAGCCACGCCGTTTTCCTTGGTATACGGATGTGAAGTTGTACTCCCACTGGAGATCCAGATCCCATCACTGTGAGTTTCCTTGACAACCAAGATGGCAGATAAGGGAAAGCATCGATTGCGCCTCCAGGAGTTGGAAGCTTTAGACGACAAATGTTTGCAAGCCCGACGACAAATGTTTGCAAGCCTAACAACAAATCGAGCTCCATCAAGCTCGGATTTCTAGAGCGTTCAATAAATCAGGGAACGGATTTTCAAGAAAGGCGATCTTATCTTAGCTGCCAGAAAAACCTAGTAATGACACATAAGACAAAAGAAAAGTTCCAACCCAAATGACAAGGATTGTTTGTAGTAGAGTCAGTCTACTCAAATGGAGCATACCGCCTCATAACTCCGGACGGCGATACGCTCATGATGCCTATCAACGACAGGTTCTTGAAGAAGTAATATCCTTAACAGGATTTTTCTCATGATCAAGTTAAAATTACACCTCTAATCAAAGCTTCAAGATCCAAGATGCTTGGAAGAGCACCAAAGAAGAGCTTCTTCCTTCGATGGATCGCATCATGGTCGATCAACATCACAATGCATGATGTTATTATCGAAGAGACAGTGTGAAACTTCAATTTTAGCCTTATCACCCTTCTCATGATCAAGTTAACGCTACACCTCTGATCAAAGCTTCAAAATCCAAAATGTTTGGAAGAGCGTCAAAGAAGAGCTTCTTCCATCAACGGATCACATCACGATTGATCGACACCGAACCAACCGAGCATTGGTTACATTATGATGCATGATGTAGATATTGAAGAAAGGACAAAGGCAAAATGTCAAGTTTTAGTCTTGTCACTCTTCTCTAGTTTATCTATGAATATCCGACACCTCCATGGCTAAAGGATAGAGGAAGTAATTGGCATTTAAGTCCAACAGAAGATCCTCGACAACTCATTATGCTAAGGGAAATAGCATGGCCCAACTCAAACGGTAGTTGGTAAAGGCAAACCAAATCCGTTGAAAGCTGAGAGTTTGCTAAAAACCTGAGGGACCAGATCCCGCTTTTGCCTCCAAAATTTCTTACCAATTCCCGTCTATGAAATGGTAAGATCTCAAAAAAATTGTAATTGTTTTCCCAGCGAAATAATTACAAAATCTATCGGTCAAGTTAATACTACACCTCTGACCAACATTGCCCATATCGAAACTACTGTTAAGTTAAAATTGTACCTCTAACAGTGATTTCCTTCAATATCCCTAACGCATAAAAATTTCAACTTGTTAATTCTCTTCAATAGAATGACAAGTTTACAAATTGCTCAAATCGCAAAATCTCTCGGTCAAGTTAATATCACACCTCTGACTAAAGTTGCTCGCATTGCAATATAAATCCCTGTCAAGTTAACACTACACTTACGACAATGATTCTGTCGATTTTCCCACCTAAAACGAGACATTCAATGCTAATTTAAATGTCATACCTCTAGCATCTTTTTTATTGTTAAGTTAAATATTACACCTATAACAACGATCTTCTCATATCGAAACTACTGTTAAGTTAACATTGTACCTCTAACAGTGATTTCCTTCAATATCCCTAACGCATAAAAATTTCAACTTGTTAATTCTCTTCAATAGAATGACAAGTTTACCAAATTGCTCAAATCGCAAAATCTCTCGGTCAAGTTAATATCACACCTCTGACTAAAGTTGCTCGCATTGCAATATAAATCCCTGTCAAGTTAACACTACACTTACGACAATGATTCTGTCGATTTTCCTACCTAAAATGAGACATTCAATGCTAATTTAAATGTCATACCTCTAGCATCTTTTTTATTGTTAAGTTAAATATTACACCTATGACAACGATCTTCCCTCGAGCTTTCTTATCAAAGCCGAGATGTCAAATGCTAAGTTAATATTACACCTCTAGCATTCACCTCACTGTTCAGTTAATATTAACCTATGACAGTGATCTCAGATCTCTCGATGAAAACGAGATCTCCCAGATGCCTCGCTGTTAAGTTAATATGAAACCTATGACAGTGATTTTCTCAGTTTTCTCAATAAAAATGAGATCTCCTTGATGCTAAGTTAATATCACACCTCTAGCATTCACCTTGCTGTTAAGTTAGTATTAAACCTATGACAACAATTTTCTCAGTTTTCTCGATGAAAATGAGATCTCCTTTATACTAAGTTAATATCACACCTCTAAACTTCACTTTGTTGTTAAGTTAATATTAAACCTATGACAGCGATTTTCTCAATTTTCCTAATGAAAATGAGATCTCCTTGATGCTAAGTTAATATCATACCTCTAACATTCACCTCCTTGTCAAGTTATTATCACACCTCTGACAATCTAATTTGCTTCCAATTGCAAATCCTAACCCGTCACGTTAACATTACACCTCTGACGGTAAAAATTTTCATAAATCCCCCAGTGGATTTAACTATACTTGTTATTCTCATCAATAGGATAACAAGTCCACAAAATTCGTTCAAATCACGAATTCAGTTCTGTCAAGTTAACATCATACCTCTAACAGTGACCTATTCAAATTCCTTAAATGGAATCTTCAAACTTTGAGTTGCTATGTTAATCGTCACCTCTAGCAATCAAAGTAAATCGCTTTCATTTGTCTAATTTTCAAACACAAAAAGAAAAGTAAGACGATACAAAGGTAAAATTATCACTTTCATTCATGTCAAAATTAAAAAGTGATAAAGACACTCTCCTGTTTAAACAAGATGGAGTGTTAAAAAAAGGAACAAAAAGTTATTCTTGCTCAGCGAGAGACTTTATTTAGTCGTCGAGGCTGTGGATATCCTTTTGGCGTGCCCTTTCGACCGCAGCTAGAGCTTGGACTTGCGACTCTTCTTCTGGCGAAACTTCTTCAGTGGAAATTGGTTTCGTGATTGGATTGTTCTACATGCAGAACAGTAGATCCATTTCCTCTCCTTTTGAGAACATTAATGTTTCTCGAGATCAAAATGCAATCTGGTCTGAAATGTCTCCTCCCTCACAAGGCTATAATCCTTCGCTTACTGAAAGATTTTGCCACCCGAAGCCATCCAATAAGCATGGGTTCTTCGTCGCTGTCACTTCTTTGAACAAAATTGGTGAAGAGAGGATCCGAGACCTTACTGGTGACATCCCCTTTCCCGTGACCTCATATGCATCATGCTCGTTATGGTCGCCTCTTTGAACAAGATTGGTGGAGGAAGGATCTGAGATCATATTGGTGCATCATGTCTAACATTACCCGAGTGGTAACCAATAATGCTCCAGAAAGGTTCAGAACTGACAAAGCTAGTTTATGTCCTCATCATAGATAGATCCCCCTCTACCTCTTTGATGTTTTCTCCGAAGAGAAGCTCTGACCTCCTAAATGATTACCGATCAAACGAACTTGTTGTTTCTTGTTGGCTTTAGCGAATGCAAATGTCTTCCACAGGCTGGAGGAGACAGTAGAGTCAACACCGTCGATATAACCAAAGCTTGCAAAAGGAGAAAACTCGAGTTAATTTCGGAAAGGTCAAGTGCAGGGCTCAAAACACACGAAACCCGCGTCCAATGATTGAAACACAAAGTTTACATGAAACCCGCGTTTGAAGTCCAAACTTAGAAAATTATCCAAGTCTTGAAACTCAAACACGAACCTTACAATGAACGAGACCCGCGTTTAAGATCTCAAAACGCAAATTTCGCTAAGCTGGCGTCTAAGATCTCAACACGCGATATTCGCTAGGACGCGAAAATTACATCAACAAGATCGGAACTCAGAAATCACCGAATCCGCGTTCTACCCATTAACACGAGAGTAGCGTTTACAAATCAAACACAGACTTGTGAATTTTGCACAATTGTTCAACTTCAAAGGAAGTTTGAAAACTTCAGAAAGAAGTTAAGAGAGAGCGTCCCTTTATGATCAGCAATAACAAAGCTTCAAGAAGATGGTGTCTTTCCATGTGAGATAATGGCAAAAGCTATTTCCTACCTGAAGAAAGGATCTTTAGATGGAGAGTGCCATCCATCAAGGTGCGGCAATAAGGATGTCAGAAGAAGAAATGATGCTTTTGGACTTTGGGGTCATTTGATAGTGGTGATCTTTGAAGAAGATTGCGAAAAAAACATTAAAGCTTTGGGTTATTTTGAAGACTTTAAAACTTTGAAAGTTCTTCAGATACGGGCCTGAGGAAGAAGACAGTCAAAACGAAAGACTGTTAAGAGACTCTTAGCCTATTTATAAGCTTTCCAATGGACGTAATTAACGACGTAAACTTCCAAGCCATTCTTAAAAGCCCCTTAATGGCTTTAATTCGTGGCGCGGATCTCAAATCCAGTCTAAGCAAGACACGTGTCTAACACGTTATTCGAGTTTAAAGAACGTTCGCGCCCGAAAAATCTTAGCAACCTTTGGGTCCCAAGCCAGATTCGCGTCCTGCTCATCAACGCAAGGACCGCATTCACAAATCAAACGCGGACCAGTAAAATCTGCGTCGACCGATCAACTTCAAACAGAAGTTATGAGGACAGCGCCTCTTCGTGTTCTCAATGGCGATAGTCTTTCCACTTACCAGAAATGGGGGCTTCCTGAGAAGAAGAACCACCCACAGTGGACGACGCAGCGACGGCGCTCGAAGAAGCAACTGTTTGCTTGGGTTTTGGAGCCATTACAACAATGAAATCTTTGAAAAGATTGAAAAAAGCTCAGAGCTTTATGAGTCTTAAGAAAGCATAAGAGCTTTAGACGCGAGTCTAACCGAAAATTATAAACAGTCAAAGTGAATTGACTGTTGAAACACCCGGATCTTTTATAGGCCTTTCAATGGCCGAGATACGCTACGTGTATCTCGAGCTCCATCCGAGCCAGACACACGTCCCAGGCAGCGCCTGCGTCTGCGCCTGGAAGCATCTAATGTTATCTTCGCGTTTCGAGAGTCGCGTCTCAACAACCAAGAGTCGCGTCTCTATGGCAATTGAGGGTTGCGTCTCCACAGCAATTGAGAGTCATGTCTCAACTCCACTGAAGTTCGCGTCTCCACTTGAGCAGCATGACAACCGCGTCTAAAAGAGTTGTGTTCTTTCACATACAAAGAGTGTGCATTGGCAGAAATAACTGACAACACCAGTTTAATAGCACACCAACAAACAAATCAGAGCTCATAACAAGTGCTAAACTGAGTTTCTAAGATACTTGTGACGATCTTCCATGGAGGCTTTAAGCAGTTCAACAGTACACTCACGAAGACCACAATCTAGACAGGATCAAGCTCAAAGCATCTCAAAAGGGTTGTCAGTACAATCATGAGAGCACAAAATCAACTGAAGTCAGTCCAAAGTATTTCAAAATTCATCCCACTCAACTGCGGAATTTTGAAAACTTTGCAGGGGGTTCTGTAGGCTGTTCAAAAATCACTAAGGACAATTCATCAGACCCGAACCTCACTTCGACGTGAAGGTCGCGTTTCAAACTAGAGCGCAGACCTCGCGTTCAATAGAAGCACTGAGACTTCAGACGCAGGCCTGAGTAACTCTGCGTACAACGCGAGTCTGAGTAACTCTGCGTCCAACGCGAGTCTGAGTAACTCTGCGTCCCGTCCAACGCGAGTCTGAGAAACTCTGGGGACCGCGCAACCCCGCGTCCCATTTCAAGCGCAGGTCTAAGCAACTCAGCGCTTCACTTGACACGGGTCTCAGAAATCTTGCGTCTCACTTCAAAAGCAAGTCTGAGCAACTCCGCGTTCTAACTGAGAAGCCTGCGCCAACAACAAGCAACGCGAGGTCCACGTCCAGTACGAGACCTACGTTTCTGTTGTAACTAACCTCCATTACCGGGTCAATTAACTCCCCACGTAATGTGGAGTTAATCCCCACTATGGAGAGATTTTAGGGGACAATAATACCCTTATGACTCCCTATAAATAGCCTGAGGAGCTATGAAAAGGAGAGGCTTTTGGAAAGAAGTCTAGAAGCTTTTGGAAGGAGAAGAGGCTTTTCTGAAATTGAGAGCTGAGAATTCTCAAGCTAAAAGCTTCTTGCTTTTTGGAGAGGCGTAATCAGTGGACTCTAAATAAGTAGTGTGTTAAAAACAGAGCTCCCTCCTGATTGATCATCGAGAGCATCCTGAAGAGAAGCTGGACAGTCGGCCGATCAACGAAGAACAAATATCACTCTTCATCGCCACACAAAGAACCCAGCCTTAAACAAAGGGGAGAATCATACCTTCTCCCCCTTTTGTAATCAGGATTGTTCCGTTGTAATTTTTCAGCCACTCAAAAAAACTTTACATCGCGCCAAGCTTTTCCGACCAAACAAAAGATGACGACTCCGCTAGGGACTTCTTTCTCTACTGACAAGAACGCCCTGGCGCAAGCCTATGTCCGGCTCCTTGAGAAGACAGTATCCCTCGTCGCTGAATTCAACCAAGGGAAGTTTGGGGAATTCCTTTCCTTAGGCTCCGCCAATCCCAAGGGAAGTTTGTTGAATTCGCACCAAGCTTTTTCGACCAAACAAGTGCGGGCTCTTGTTAAATCCATACAGACGTGACTGGGTTCGAGGGAAGATTATCTTTCGAGCTAACTCAGGAGTGTCCATCCGATCTAAGGTGTGTCCGTATGGAATGTTGACACTACTCCCCCCATCGACCAAGATTTTCGACACTCGACAACAACCGATATGCATTGTCACGACCAAAGTGTCGTTGTAAGGGAAGTGCACGGCGTAGGCGTCGGTCTTCGAGAAGAAGATTGGCATGCCCAATGGTGAAAGTGGTGTGTCAGTATTGTCGAGAAATTGTCCCTCCAGGCTTCATTGACATAAATGGCCCTTCCTTTCACTATGGTGCCCTCTATTAGAGAGATGCCGAAGATGGCATTCACCTCCTTGTAGTGGATGATGGCGTTGCCTGCCTGACCGTCTTGTGGTGGGAGTTCCCTTTACACTTTAGTCTCTGATAGTTGTTCACGGTTGAGGATGAACTCCCTGAGATATCCTTGATTAACCAGATCCTGGAGGTATCATCAGCGGGACCGACAATCGATAGTGAGATGGCCCACACGATCAAGGAATGTGCAATACTCCCTAGATCCAGATCCCTTCGGGTTCTGCGAGAGCGGTCGACTCGGCGCCTAATCCAAGGCTGGTCTTTGATGGCGTTAAGCACATGGTCGACAAAAAAAATCTGAATGGAATAAGATCGAGCTCTGCAGCGCCGTCCTTGTTCGACTCGTGTGCGTGTTTGGGTGGTTTATGGACATCGACAGAGTTGTGATTTGGATTCTTCCTCGGAGGGGGACTGCTGCTTCGGCTTCTCGCCCTCGGATTTTTTTAGGGGGCGATTAGTCGTACCCCGAGTCACCTTTTCGATCTGCATGTACTTTTACACCTTGACAAGAATATCTCTCATCTTGGTGAGATCATTATTCACCAGATGCTTGTAGAACGAGTTTGTCACTTGCAACCCATTGATGAATGCAGCGGCAGCTACATCTTTTATTGCAGTTGTATACCAGAGCCATCTGGCTTTGAAAATAGTTGATATAACTCTTCAGGTTCTCTCCTGGTTTCATTCTTACTGTGAGAAGATGGTTGTTGTTTCTCTGGAACTCTCTCCGAAAGTGAATTGATTGTAGAAGGTGTCAGTTACATCATCGAAACTCCGAAGCTAGTTCTTTGGGAGAGTAGAACTAATGGGAGGCGGGCGCCCTTAAGACTGAAGGGAACACCTGACAGAGGAGAAGATAGTTGTGAGAGTGGACCGTCATTTTGTCCAGGAACTGGCAAAGATGAAGAAGGGGGTCGGACACTCCCGAGTAGCAGTCACAAATTTCCTCGAGAATCAGAGCGTGATGATTTCCTTCAACAGTGGTGAGTCGGGGGCCTCAGCCCGCTATGCTACATTCCTTTCGGAGTTTGTTGGCTCATTTGGTTGAGCCGCTTTTGAACCAAATCTGCAATGTTCTCAATGCGAGAGAACTTTGGGCTGCAGGGAAGATCTGAGTTCTCAGAGCGCTTGTCATCATCACGAGTCTCTGACCTGTTGCGCTTCAAGTTGCCAGTGGTTCACGCGGCTTCCTTGTCACGCTGAGGCGACGGGGAAATTCGAGCTTTTTCTTCTGCAGTTCGGGAAGATTGTGATTTTCGCAGTATGTCGACTTACTTGAGTCAGGTCTGGACATAAATCGTTGCGCCTTTTTGAGGGCAGCCGCCTCACGGAGCCGTCCCATCTCAGTTTCTACTCTTCCAGTTGCTTCTGTGAGGAGTTGCTCGTTGGTGTGTCGGGGTTCGTGCATGGCCGTAAGTACACTCTAGGGCGAGATGGAAGAAGATTGGGAAACTTCAGCGTTGGTGACATGAACATCAGATAGGTTGGGTGACGACTTGCAGGCTCAGCAATGTTAACAGCTTTCCCCTTTCCTTGTGAAAAGGCAAGCGCAGCAGCTGGAGACTAGAAGACATTCTTCCTTGGTGGAGCCTTGTCCGAAGTGCAGGGCTATTTTGAGGAGGGGTTAGCTTTTGGAGTATGGACTCAAAAAAGGGCTCTAAATGAAAGCACCAAATAAAGTGGGTAATTCCCGGAGGAGTTATTCACGCACCAAATTATGGAGATTAATGAGTGCATCTGAGAGATCAAATCAGAGCAAACGCAAAGATTTACGTAAAAACCATAAAGGAAAAAACACGAAGAAAGATAGAGGGGTTTCACTATCGTAGAGAAGATTACAATGGCGATTTTCTCCTCTCATGTGCTAGAGTTTATGGGGTTGATTGATCGTCCCCCTCTCATTGGAGGGGATCTTATATTTATACAAGTGTGTGTCTTTGAATAGAATTACAAAGTTCTCTTCTAACTGAATATCTATGTGATCTTAACTGCTCATCTTGGAGGTGGTTGAAGCCAAACATCCTGATTTGAATTAATAGAGCACATATTTGTCTTCATCTAGGGGTCTCCATCCAGCTGCCAATGTGATCGATCCGCACCCGAGCATTAAACGTCGAGTTCAAATGAAGATTTGGCCTGGAGATAAGGTACTCGTAACTGACTTTATCTTTATTCCATGACCGCTTGAACCGCTAGGAGTTTGAATGAAATTAGAACTCTTCTCCGGAGATTCTGAAATTGGCCATGTGTCGCATGATTGCACAAAGGCTGGATGGACGCGTGTCGTGATCCCGAGGGCTCGAAAATCGACCACAACACGTGGCTATCCACACACACACGCCATGTGCCATCCATTTTTTGGCGCCAAAAGTGCGAGAACTGCACACAGGCTCAAACTTTTTTTGATGACTCTCGTCAAGCAACTCTTCTACCTGCCGTTGTAACTCTGCGTGCTCAGCAGGGTTCATCCTGCTATGGGATAGGTTTGGTAAAGTTGCTCCTGGGACTAAGTCAATGGCATGATGAATGTCTCGCATCGAGAGCAACTCACCTAGCAGATTTTTGGGAGGACTTCGAAAAATTCTTCCAGTATTGATTTAATGTCCTGGGACCTGCACTTCAGCCCCTGGCTCAGCTTCTCAAACCACAAGTGCATAGCAAGTCAAACCTTCATTCAAGATCCGTTCAGTTTGATTGTGGCTAATAATGTTCATTACCATCTTACCTTTACCCTTATCACCCTTCTTTTCAGAAGCTAGTGTATCCATTTACCTTTGCCTTTATCAACCTTCTCTTCTAGAGTTAGGGGTTGTTATGGGTAATTTCCCATGGAATTTATCCACGCACCAAAATTATGAATATGGGTGAAGCAAATCTCAGAAAAATCAATACAAACACAGATTTATGTGAAAAATCCGAAAGAGAAAAACCACGGAGAGAGATTAATGTTGATGATTACAATGGTGTTTCTCTGGTGTGCCATAATTTCTTAGCTCAATTGGTTCCCTCCTTCACGTTGGAAGGGATCTACTATTTATACAAGTAATGTATGTTGGATAAAGCTCCAGAGTTCAGCTCTGTTTAAATATTTAACCGCTTATCTCCGAGGTAGTTAAAGCCGAACATCTTGATTTGAATTGGTTGAACGAGTGTTTATCTTTATATGGTAGTCTGCATTCAGTTGTAGATGTGGTTGTTCTGTTCCCGAGCTGTAACTGTCGAGTTCAAATGAAGATTTGGCTTACGATAGAGATACTCGTAACCAAATTAATCTCTTCCTCCAAACTGCCTAAACCACTCGGAGTTTGAATTGGATGAGGGCTCCAATTCAAGGGTTCTGAAAGCGGCCACATGTCATGCGCTTGTTTGAGGCTGGATAGACACGTGCCATGATCTCGAGAAGGTCGGAAACTAACCAGTACAGTGCCCCTCTGCTTTCCTCGTTTTGGAGGTCGGAAACTCTCCCTCGGGAGCTATGGGTTCTAGGAACTCTGAAAAAGAGGGGGCGGACTTCCTGGGTCTGGACTTGGGTTAATTGTTATCGCTTCAGTTTTTGTCCTATAGTGGCGTGCCTCTACAGGCTGGCAGAGCTTTAAATGCGCATCACATCCGTTGTAGCATTGGTCAAGTAACTGTCGCTTCTAAAGCGAAGCTAGACTTTTTTAGTCTTATGAGCGAGGTTAGGCTTTAGCTTCTTAAGCGAAGCTATGCCTTAGCAGCCTGAGCAAGGCTATGATCTAGCTTCCTAAGCGAAGCTAAGCTTTAGTCCTCCGAGGCGAGGCGAGGCTATGCTTTAGCTTCTCGAGCGAAGCTAGGCCTTGGCAGCCTGGGTAAGGCTATGCTTTAGCTTCCTGAGCGAAGCTAAGCTTAGCCTCATAGGCGAGGCTAGGCCTTTAGCTTTCTGAGCGAAGCTAGGCCTTAGTAGCCTGAGCGAGGTTATGATTTAGCTTCTTGAGCGAAGCTAAGCTTTAGACTCCTAGGCAAGGCTAGGTCTTAGCAGCCTGAGCGAGGCTATGCAGAGCTTCCTGAGCGAAGCTAAGCTTTAGCCTCGTAGGCGAAGCTAGGCCTTAGCTTCCTAAGCAAAGCTAGGCCTTTGAAGAGAGTATGCCTCTAACTTATCATGTTTAATTTTAACGTTACTAACATGTTTGCTTCCCTTGTTTCGCAGTGCACTATCCGACTGGGCCGCTGAACAGTCTTTTTTGGCCAGTGCAGGGAATGGACAGGAATGTCCATTTCCAATTCCAAGGGCAATCATCTCCCTTCAGTGATGGGAGCACGCCAGAGCGAGATGCGTTGATCCTAGCTGTGGATCAGCGTACTCTCAGGAGTATCCTCTCTACTGCTGCGCTTGAAGGCAGCAACATAGCAGTGTTCCGGAAGTCAACATTCATTTTCAAGGACGCGGCTCCAGACACCGATCAACAACTGCTCGCGAGTGAAGACCAGTGGATTTTCACGATCGGGAAGAAGTATTATCTTCCCCCCAACAGACGCCACTTCCCGCTCTCCTTCAGGTTGGTGAAGGCAGCGCGGAGGATGGAGTGGCATGTGATCAGGAGCACTGACTCAATTCACTTTGGCATCTTAACTTCCCCGGGCTACAATCGTTCAGGGCATCCTCGATCCGTGATCGGCTTGGATCCTAGTCTTGTCAGCAGTGATGTGCCAGCAAGGGAGAATCCTGTGATGATGAGGACCTTCCTGAATCTCTTCATCAAAGCGAACGGCAACTACACAGCGACGGACTTCAGAACACTAGGTTGGGATCATTCCACCAAGAAGCAGTGGTAGTCACCTGACAATGTACATCTTGGAGCAGTTCAGCAATGAACTGGAGCAGTTGGGGCTTTACGAAGCAGTCCCCGCCACGTGCTATGGTAGAAGTCAACATCCCTAATTTCTATGCCCAACTCGAGTTGCATTGCCCATCAACCGGGACATTCTTCACTCCAGTTAGGGAGCTCGATTTGGCCTTGCACGAGATGTGAGAGGTGTCGAACCTTCCAATGAGCTTCCTCCTCGACGAGGAATACTTTCCGTGCGCCAAGGAGCTTGAGCAGCTGGGTATTCAAGACAAGGCTTTGTACGAGACGTACCGGGAGTGTACTTCTACGTCTGTCTCGACAGCCACAACATCCATGGGAACACGTGCGAATTAAAAAGCTAGGCAGGTTACCTATTCCTGACTCTGGAGATCGTGTCAGAAAAGATTCTGCCCCAGCGGCTGACACAGACATCGAAGATATGATGGTCTGCGGGCACAAGGACGTCGTCTTGGAGGACGGAATCTACGAGAAGGGCGACTTGTTTAGGATCCTCTACCATCAGGCTCGCCAACCGATGTCTCGTCCAGCCCTGCTAGCGGGATTCATTTCCGTCTGGTTAAAGAAGTGTGTGGACCCGTCTCTCCCGTGTGACGGGATCCTGCCGAGTGCACTTTCCCCGCAGTCGAGTTGGTTTACAGGCGCTCCCTTGGACTGCTTTCGGCCATGGTGTGCAGCATCCAGCGCAGGCTCAGGACGCTAGCGGAGGCATTCTGTAAAGATGGCATCTCGAAGAAGGCCGACAAAGAGGTTGTCCTCCCCCGAGACAGATTGTGCCCAAGGGTAGAGTTGTCGTACACGTACTTAATGGTCTGGTTCGCGATACACTGCCAATCACTAATCAAGCTAGACAGGAGCCGCCAGAAGACGCCTAATTTGCACTTCTCCGCCGGTTCGAGAATTCGCTGTGGAGCTTCAATTATGCCGCGGGGATCCGGAAGGCAATTCGTCATTATGACAGCTATTCTATCATCTGGTGTTTCCCGCGCATTCCTGGCACCGAGTACAGCGAGGAGTTCTGAGACGAAGGGGACACCAATATCACTCAGGCAGAGTACTTTCAAGTGATTGGTCAGCATCAGACCATCCCACTTATTGTATCGTTGCAGGGATATCGTCTTCTTGGAGTTGTATGTGCCTTCCAGGTTCGCGCGACAGTATGATAACGACCAGCTGTACGTTGGCAACCCTAATCCTTGCCTGGGGCACTTGGGAAGCTTGATCAGTGGAGCTGCGCGTGGAGGCACTTCATTCCCGCTGTACAAGGCTCGCTTCTGCATGCCACTACGGAATCCTAATCTCTTAATGAGTTTAGGGTTCTGCCAGTGGTATTATGCTTCTAATTCTTACGTGTCGAAGTCAAAATTAATGCTTTCAGGCTTAAGTTAATCTCCGCTCGCTTGAAACAGAAAGCGGGTGAGCGTAAGCAGGGCAAGCGAGCTTAGATGGCAGGCTACCGAAATTCGAAGCTACCAGTGAAGCATCCGATGCAGAGAGCTCATTCGCCAAGGAGGTTGTCGGTGAGGTCGCCAAGGGCCCCGCTGAAGAAGAGAAGAAGAGAAAGAAGTTCACTTCAAAAGGAAGCGGAGGGAGTCTTCTTCTCGCGAACCTCTGAGAAAGAAGCAAATGGGAGGAAACCACCTCGACGTGCCCGGAAAGTCTTTTTGCTGGGAAGGAGGAATAGGCTGCTTATGTTCCTCCCTCAGATTCTCTCCTTGCCCGGAGGAGACCCATGGGGAAACTGCACGAGCTTCTACTAAGATTATCTTTCCCCTTCTTTATATAGTTTCTTTTCCCTTTCATTTATGTGACCGACTTTCATCCTTAATCTCGGATTGCATGTAAGGAAGAAGGCCTTTGATACTCTCTTCTCTTATAGGGAGGGAGAAGAGGGGGACAACCTTAATCTAGAAGGTCCCGAAGATCAGTTATACAACATCAGATCTTCTAGTAAAAGGTGACAGTCCCTCTTCAAGGGGACGAGGATAAGGACATGGAAATCCTCGAGACCTCTGAGGATGAAGAATTCGTCGCAAAGCCACTTGCTAAGGCGGCCCTGCTAAAGTCGCTCTTGCCGCGACTACCGCTGGTGAAGCTGCTTGTAATACCCATGGTTTGTAATACATGGTTTAATACAAATAATAGTATTTTATAGTATATCTATAAATTGTATTAAAATTTTAATTGTTATTTAGTAGGAATCATTATTTTAATTATTACTATGTATTAGTATCATTACTAATTATTTTAATAATTATCATGATTAACTATTATTAGTATTATTGTTGTTATTATTATTATTACTATTATTATTACTAATAATATGTGTATTATTATGGCTAAGCCCCTCCTTTTTCATCTTTTTCGTTTTCCATATACTTTCCTATCTTTTCTATTTTCTGTTTATTCAAGCCCAAGCCTATCAATCCAAATCCATAACCCAAGCCCACTTACATTTATCCTTTCCTATCTTTTCTATTTTTTTTATTCAAGCCCAACTCCATCAATCCAAATCCATATATTTGATCATAATTCAAATCCTAATCATAACTAACTAATCCTAATCCTGACCACCACATCAAATCCTAACTAATCCATCATCTTCTTCTCTTCTTCTGCGTGTGCACCCCCGAGACCAGGCCGCCCTCCTTCCCCGCATACCACCAACGAGCACCCCATTGTTGCCATCCTCCATCTCCGTCGATCGCCGACGGCGAGCCCTTGCCATTGTCGTGCCTCCCTTGTGAGAGTCTCTCTCTCTCTGTGTTTATATAAATGTGTTGTATTTTTATGTAGTGTGTGTGTTCTATATAGATGTGTGTGTGTGTTATATGTATGTTAATAAGTATGTGCGTGTTTATGTGTAGGCGTTGGTGAATAAACATGCGTACATGTATGTGTACATGTGTGTTTATATATCGTGTGTGTATGGTTGCGTGTTACAGCGATATGACCCCGCTCGTACGATACGGACTAGTAACGGAAGACCCAAATTCGTGTTTGTTGTGGACCCGATACACGGGCGATTCGAAGACCGACACACGAGGTGATTCAGATATCTGTACCAGTTCATGTAGTGCAGACCAGAAGGCGATTCGGGCCCAAAACCACGTCATTTCATGTGAGTGTTTATTCTTATATTATTTCCTTATTTATTGTTTCCAATATGAGTTGATCGTCTGATATTTTACCAGTATGATTATGCGTATTATTTCAGGAGATATCAGTGAGTGTTCACTTTAATTATATAGCTTATCTGAGCGTTTATCAGCGTCATTTCATGTGTTAGTTGTTTAACGCTATTGGCTTAGGCCTAGTATTGATATCTTAGATTGTTACTTGTTTCGATCCACGGATTGGCTGATCTAGTTCGTGTTTGTGGATAGATGGTGTATTTTATGTGAGTATTTATCAGACAATTATTTGGTGATTATTTTGATGGGAATTCATTTAGATATTGTGGACTCTTCAATAGGATGTATCTTTATTAAAAAAACTGGATTTTAGATCTGGATCACCAGTAATCTCGACTGAAGTGGAGTTAACTTTGGGTTGAAAAATATGTGTTTGATTGGACTGGCCAGAATTAGTAGTTTAGACATGTATACAGTTGGATTGTTACCTCAGTATATGGATCTTGTGATTGACCTTTATAGAAGTGAGTGTGATGATCTTGATTGATGATTTAATGTTATTCGATAGTGAGAATATGATTAAGTTGTAGCTGATTGTTTATGTTGGGACTCTGATATATTGGTGACTAAGATGGATATAATGATAATTAAAAAACTGGAGTGGATCGATAGGATGAGAACCTATTATTGGTTTATTGAACTTGTGGATTAGTATATCAGATACTTTGACTTGGATTCATTACTTAATGTTCACAGTGATTATTATTAAGACTATGAGTTGACGGATCAGTTACTGATATCTCTTTAATATAGAGGGATGATGTTTTGATTGATTTAGATGGGACTGCATGTAAGGAATCTTAGATGGGACTGATATCAGCGTCATTTCATGTGTTAGTTGTTTAACGCTATTGGCTTAGGCCTAGTATTGATATCTTAGATTGTTACTTGTTTCGATCCACGGATTGGCTGATCTAGTTCGTGTTTGTGGATAGATGGTGTATTTTATGTGAGTATTTATCAGACAATTATTTGGTGATTATTTTGATGGGAATTCATTTAGATATTGTGGACTCTTCAATAGGATGTATCTTTATTAAAAAACTGGATTTTAGATCTGGATCACCAGTAATCTCGACTGAAGTGGAGTTGACTTTGGGTTGAAAAATATGTGTTTGATTGGACTGGCCAGAATTAGTAGTTTAGACATGTATACAGTTGAATTGTTACCTCAGTATATGGATCTTGTGATTGACTTTTATAGAAGTGAGTGTGATGATCTTGATTGATGATTTAATGTTATTCGATAGTGAGGATATGATTAAGTTGTAGCTGATTATTTATGTTGGGACTCTGATATATTGGTGACTAAAGATGGATATACTGATAATTAAAAAACTGGAGTGGATCGATAGGATGAGAACCTATTATTGGTTTATTGAACTTGTGGATTAGTATATCAGATACTTTGACTTGGATTCATTGTTTAATGTTCACAGTGATTATTATTGAGACTATGAGTTGACGGATCAGTTACTGATATCTCTTTAATATAGAGGGATGATGTTTTGATTGATTCTAGATGGGACTGCATGGTAAGGAATCATGTATTCAGACTTGTTATTGTATTATTTCATGTTACTGACATTACTGGGAAATATTGTCCGACCACATGTACTGTTCCATTGTTTTACCGTTTACACGGTTATATTGTTCACATTGTTATTGTTACTATTATTGACATTGTCACCATATCGTCCCAGTAATCGAAATAACATAGACATTGATTGATCTAAATAATAATGTAAATTGACAATTGATGGAGGAGACATTGTCTGTATTTTGGGTGGACCTAGGATACAGGTTGTGCAGCCGAGTTACGGTTCCACTGCAGGGTTCCGGAAGATGACTGACATCCAGTATTATTTTCATTGTTATTGTTATTGACTACCTAGCGGTAGGACCTGGTTCAGCGCCAGGTAATTGGGTCGGGGTTCCAAGTATGTACAGAACCCACTCAAAGCATGGACGTCTCCTTCTATCAGTTTCAATAACATAGGACCTCGGTTGGCACGTGTGGTAGACATAGTATAGGATGCGTCTACTGCATTTGGCAATTTGTGTTCGCTGACATAATAAATAATAATGAACTGTCCATAATATACGATGATTGATTGTGTTCACTTTATACATGTATACTTTGTTGGACACTCGATGGCACACATGATCTGATTGTACACTGGACCTAGCACTGAATGCCTTTATTATTGTTCATATATGTTATTGTGTTGTTGATGATATGATTGTTTTTATTATTATATTGCATTTCATCACTTAATATGCACATGCACCTTCCTCTTTATTTTTACACTCTCATTGGGAGTTTGACTCCCTGGATTTACATATCTAGATCTAAATATGTTATCTTGCTGATCAGGTATTTGGGGAGGATCACATGTGTTACGAAGATCCCAAAGTTCTCTTTGTTGATTATCCGATTTGGGTATTATTTCTTGTCTTCCTTATTTATTCATGTTGATTCTCTATATTGTTTGGACTCAGTCTATTTTATTGATTATTCATAAAATAGTGATATCATGTGTAGAAATTTATATGTACTGTTACAGTGATATTGATTCATCATAGTGATTATATAGCTTGTTCAGGTTAATTTAGGCTTAGCGTGTATACGTGTGGGGTATTCTCCAAGCCGACTCCATTTCCATGTATTTTGGGAAGCAAAGCGTGACAGTGCTACTATCGGGGTTACTCTCATTAGGGTTATCCCAGACGAGGTTGCTAGTACTGAAGTCACAACTAATGTGACTTCAGCTCCTCCGGGTAATGATCATAACTTTTCGTTTAGCAGTTGCTTTTTATATATCGATCCTGACTTAAATGATTTTGCAGAGACACCCGCGACGGCTGCTCCAACTGAGGCGGTGGTTGTTCCTCCAGCGGTAGATCACGTGGGACTAGATTACTTATATAACAGGGTAATTCAGTCTCAAACCTCATTGGTTGTTGAATTACTAATGACGGTTAGGATTGAGTTTGCTCCTTCAACACTGTCGGTGTCAAAGCAGACGTGTTTGTGTCCAAGCCTGCAGTGGAAACATCGTCGGTCTCGCCTGGTCTTCCAGTTCCTACTTTTGCGACTCTAATGATGATTACCATCCCTGACTCTCTGCTTCTCCAGTGATAGCTACCTGCCCTGTTTCTCCGGCGACTACCGTACTTGCCTTGGTGAAGACTCCTCTTTCGGTGGTTAGCCCTGTTGTGTTGTCGGTGGTCACTTCTGCTTCTCTTTTGACGTCTGCCTCGGCCACGCCTATGGAGACTTCCCATCTGGTGATTGGTCCTCCATCGGGCGTAACCAATCTAGAGGAAGAATTCATCATGGAGCTGGTCGATAGCTTTTACAGCCTGAAGCAGTGTCTCTCCATAGTGCTGAAAGGCGTGAGGACTTCGTTCGAATCCTTGAAAACAATACACAATCGAGCTATCAAGAACATCAAGGATATTGGCAGAGCTGGGCAAGTCAGACCTCTGGAGCAACTGGTAGAGAACTTCGAGGACGTAAGTGAGTGGTGTCGCCTAAGTCAGTCAGACCTTGCTCCATTAGTCGAAGAGGAACTTGATTGTCTCTCTGTGCAGATGCAACAAACTTATGCAGAGGCGACAAGGCGGAAGCAGCGATCAAGGAGTTTGATCTCTTAAAGGTCGAAGAGCAGAATATCGTCGAGGAGATTGAATTGTCAAATCAGACATTGGCTTCTGCGACCGAAGATGTAGAGAAGGGGCACCAGATGATCGCTAGGGCACATGCCATTTTGTCTAAGACTGAGCCCGTGCAGCCTGATGAAGCCGCCAAGTTGGAGTTGCTCACTGCCAAGAGCATCCGCGTCCAAGGGCTGGAAGCAGAGAAGAGGACCGATTTGGACTCGGCCCGGGCTAATCTGGTTGAGGTGACCAATGTCGACAGGGAGGATCTGAGATAACAGGCCATTGTCAGGGCTGAGGAGAATAAGAGAAATAAGATATCTCGAAGCTAAACTTTGATCATATGCTGAGACAAGCTTAATATATTTCCATTGTATCTTTTCTTTTCATTGAATTAATAAAAGTCTTTTCTGATCAATGGTTTGCTTGTTGTGTTTATTCTCCTTTTCACTTCTTTTTGCCTACTATTTTTCTTATTACCTGTAGATAATTTAAACATCTTATGAAGGAAAGTTTAATATGTTAGTCCCCGAAAGAACCAGAGGTAAAGATATAACTCCATGAGGCAAACTCCACAAAAAGTTAAAGGTGTGACTGAACCCATTCAGAGGTCGAAACATGATAGGATCAGTAAAAAGCAGACCATCAAAAGTTAGATATTGTCCTGATAGACTAAAAAAAGGAATCTGCGGGAGATAAGAGGGGGTATAAGGATCTGTCTGCTCAGAGGTAATATGGACATGAAAGATTAGGAACTTTAGAAAGAGAATTCGTTGTTTAGAGATAATATGAACATAACAGTGAAAGAAGTCCTTAGTGGACTAAGAGGATGAAATCTGGGCACCTGTAGGTTCATAGGTGATGAATTGGATGTAACTGACTAGGAGTCACCAGACCTAGAGCCTTTGTTGTTCAGAGTTGGCGAATTGGCTATGGCTGCAAAAAAGAGTCCTTACCAGACTAAATGGGGTGAAATCTAGGCACCCGTCGGTTCAGAGGTGACGAACTAGACATAACCAACTAGGAGCCACCAGACTCAGAGCCCTGAGGTGGCGAACTAGACATGACAGCAAAAAAGAGTCCCTACCAGACTAAAAGGGTGAAATCTAAGCACTCGTCGGTTCAGAGGTGACGAACTAGACATAACCGACCAGGAGTCAACAGACTTGGAACCTTCGTTATTCAGAGGTAGCGAATTGGACATGACAGCAAAAAAAAAGTCCCTACGGGACTAAATGGGGGGAAATCTAGGCACTCGTCGATTCAGAGATGACAACAAGACATAACCAACTCGGAGTCACCAGACTCAGAGCCTTTGTTATTCAGAGGTGGCTAACTGGACATGACAGTCAAAAAGAGTCCCTACCGGACTAAATGGGATGAAATTTGGGCACCCGTTGGTTCAGAGGTGACGAATTAGATATAACTGACTAGGAGTCAGCAGAGTCAGAGCCTTTGTTGTTCAGAGGTGGCGAACTGGACATAACAGTAAAAAGGAGTCCCTATCGAACTAAATGGGGTGAAATCTGGGAACCCGTCAGTTTAGAGGTGACGAACTGGACATAACCGATTAGGAGTCACCAGATCAGAAACTTTGTTATTCAGAGGTGGCGAACAGAACATGAGCAAAAAAGAAGTCCCTACCGGACTAAATGGGTGAACTACGGGCACCCGTTGGTTCAGAGGTGATGAACTGGACATAACTGACTAAGAGTCACCAGACTCTGAGCCTTTACTGTTCAGAGGTAACGAACTAGACATTACAACAAAAAAGGTGTATTCCGTTGGGGGAATAAAATATGATCATAAACTCCATAAGGATTTTAGGCTCCTTATGGAATTTTGAAGGAGTTGACAGAGGTAATCATTAACGTGACAACTAAGAAATCCACAGAGACTAAAGGGGTTCACTGAAGAGTGAACAAGTAATTTAAAGACTCTGCAGGGAATCTTATAATGAGATTAGCACTCCTTGTGGTGTTGTCAGAGATAATCATTAACATGACAACCAAGGACCTTGCTGAGGAATGAGATGAAATCTCGTTAGGGGTTACAGAGAAATTAGCGTTCTCTATAGAGATCATTAACGTGACATTAGGAACTCCGTTGGAAAAGGAGATTGATCACTTCCATGCCGACAACATTTTTATCATCATTGTTAAGAAAGGAAGGGTCGTCAGAAGTAATCATTAACGTGACGACTTGAATTTCTTTGGGAACAAGAACGAACTCCTATAATGTGAAGGAGATTGTTCAGTTCCATTCTGACAACATTACTGTCATCATTGTAAAGGAAGAGTCGTCAGAGCTAATCATTAACGTGATGTTAGGAACTCCGTTGGAAGAAGAGATTGCTCACTTTCATGACAATAATAATGTCATCATTGTAAAGAAAAGAAGAGTCGTCAGAGGTGATCATTAACGTGACGACTTGAATTCCTTTGGGACCAAGAACGAACTCCTATAATGTGAAGGAGATTGTTGAGTTCCATGTTGATGACACTAATGTCATCTTTGTAAAGAAAGGAAGAGTCGTCAGAGATAATCATTAACGTGACGTTTTAAATTCCGTGGGGAATATGAACGAACTCCTATAATGTGAAAGAGATTGTTCAGTTCCATGTCGAAGACACTACTGTCATCTTTGTAAAGAAAGAAAGAGTCATCAGAGGTAATCATTAACGTGACGTTTTAAATTCCTTTGGAAACAGAAACGAACTCCTATAATGTGAAGGAGATCGTTCAGTTCCATGTTGACGAAATTATTTTCATCATTGTAGGAGAATCTTGACTCTGTTGGGAGTAAAGTAAGACTCTGATTCCAAGATTTTATAAACTAGATAGATAGATCTAACCTGATGACCAGAGGTTTAATATTAACATGATCATAGATAATACTTCTTCAAGAATTGATCAGCATCATGAGTGTATCACCATTTGGATTCGCGAGACGATAAGCTCCATTTTAGTAGATTGTCTCTACTATAAAAGGCTTTTCCCATTTGAGTTGGAACTTACCTTTGATCTTATGTGTCATGACCATGGGTTGCCTAACATTTAAAACCAAGTCTCCCTTCTGGAAGACTCTCTCTTTAACCTTTTTTATTGGAGGCTTTAAGATCTGAGTTTGATATAACTCGATGAGTTGTTAAGCTTGTAGTCGCTTCTCATCTAGCACCTCTAGCTCTTGAAGATGTAATTGATCGTTGTCTCCATCTGTCATCTTGGTTGCAAAAGCAACACGGAGTGATGGTATTTGTATCTCTTGCGTATGACAGCCTTACACCAATAAAATAGAGAAAAAGGCATATTGCATGTAAAAGTTTATTCCGTTGTTCGGTAGGCCCAAAGACATTTGTTAAGCTTCTCATTCCAGTCTCGTTTGCCTGAAGAAACAAACTTTTTAGGAGCTTCTTGATGGCTTTGTTGAACGCCTCTGCCATCTCGTTAGCGGCTGGGTTATAAACAGTTGAAGCTATATTCTGAATTTGGTACTTATCGCAGAACTGAAAGAATGACTAGCTCACGAATTAGATATCATTGTCGTGGTTAATCCTCCTGGGAACACTAAATTGATGGATGACATAATCACGTAATTGTCTTAACTCCAGCTAGCGGCATGGATTCCGCCCACTTTGAGAAGTAATCAATTATTGTGAGAATGAACTGATGACCTCTAGTTGATGGCGGAATCATTACAATCAGGATCATTCAAATATGCTACAATTAGTTCTATGGCAAAGATAGCTAGCATGTCTTCCTCTGATTCAGAATATGCCTCATTGTCGCTATCGATGTCGTCTGATAATGGTTGCTACTTTATTGATCTCTCGGTAGAGGAAAGAATTAGTAAAGTAGTTTTCACCCCCTTGAACGGTTGTGTTTCAGCGAACATTTTTACAGTTGCCTTGCTATTAACGTACTTAAGACATTGCTGGAAAGTGGATGAGATGATCCAGTTGGTATGGATCCAAGGTTGCCCCAGCAGCAGGCTATAAGACGTGTCAGCATCAATCGCATAACACGTCACTTTCGTCTTCAAGTCCCCATCTAGCATCGAAGACAGATCTTCCCCAATGGGTGACTACTTACAGCGTTGAAGCCATAAATGGTAGTAGTCGTTGATAATTTGCTTAAGAAAATGCTGAGAAAATAGAGCAGCCTCTTGGGGATAATGCTTAAAGCAGACACCGGGTCGACTTAAATCCTCTCAATTTAGGCAGAGTCGATATACCCTGTGTAGTACAGGGGTCTATGATGCTGATTGTCCTTGAGTATGTCCTTAGAAGTAAAACTAATGTTGGGTACCTGCTGGGATGCCAAATGACAACAGGGACATGAAGTCCCATCGTCATCAGTAGGGATTGAGGGCACTTGTCAGAAAAAGTCTCTGAATCAGCAAGCGCATTCCTAAGTGCCTCTCTAGTTTCCTTGGAGAGGCGGAGTAGCTCGTGCAGAGTAATACGAACTGGGATATTGCCAATTATACCAATATATCGAAGCGGAAGGGGGTGTTGAGGCTTTGAGAAGAATTTTTCTTCAAGGCTTTATCAAACTGTACTTTCTTCTGCTTCTCCTTGTCCAAGGATATCGTGGGCATGGGAGCCTGAATTGGTGCAGCGGTTCCCGACGTTGTTAGCCGTTGTATCTCGTCAGGGGTCTGTTCGTACTGTCTCAAGTGCTGTCTTCCAGACCGAGTGCCTACCAGCTGCGAGACAGCGGGTTGTACCGCTAAAACAAACTCCTCTTCTCCAGAACTGCTAAGTTGTCATAACTACGTCGTCTTCCTGTGAAATGGAGATGACATTGCAGGATTTGCCCTTTAGCTTGGCAGGCTAGATTCTCATTGTGTCATTGACAATATCCAGGTGTACTCACATAATTTCTCCAGATTTGGTGGTCAACGGAATAAGACTATGTCTCTTGCTTTTCAGCAGTGGGTTAGTGACTTCCATTCTCCCTTTAGGGTGGGGACTAGTCCATCTTGAACAGTCACTTTCGAGAAATTCCCGAAGTTGAGGGTTACCATGTTTGCGGGAACCTTCATTTGTTTTGATTTCAGAGTCAGAATACCGACATCAACCAATCACGGTTCAAAGACTCGGCCGAGTCGGAGACGAGTCGGCCGAGTCGTATCTGTGTCGGTGCGCTCCGAGACGAATCCGAGTCACAAGTCAGTCGACACAACTCAGAGGAGACTGACTCGGCCGAGAATCGGAGTTGACTCGGCCGATTCACGGCCGAATCGGTCGTGACTCAACCGAGTCAACTCCGATTCTCGGTCGAGTCGGCTCAAATCATATATTCACCCGTGACGAACGGGTATAAGAAAAAAGAAAAGAAAAGAAAAGAAAAACTTACCTCTCTCGCTCAGCTCTGGAGATCGCTGCCGCTGCCCAATCGTCGCCGCTCAGATCTGAACTCCGCAGCCGCCCGATTGTCGCTGGCCGCTTCTCCCCAGCCCCAGGTGATGTTCCTCCCTCTCTCTGTCTCTTTCCCTCTCCCTCCCTCTGTTTCTCTCTCCCTCTCCCTCTCCCTCTCTTACCTGCTCTCCCTCCCTCCCCTCTCCATCTCTCGTCTCTCTCTGTCTCTTTCCCTCCGCTTCCTCTGTTTCTCTCTCTCCCCCCTCTCTATCACCCGCTCTCTTTCTCTCCCTTTCCATCTCATGTCTCTGTCTCTTTCCCCTCCCCCTCCCTCTCTCTCCCCGTTTCTGATCTCTCCCCTTCTCCCCCTCTGAGGTATAAGAGAAGCAGATGATGATGGTGGTGGTGGTGAAGATGTGAGGGTTTAATCCAGTTCTAGTAGTGATGATGATGAAGATGGTGATGATAATAATGACAGTAATGACGGTGATGGCGACGGTGGTGATGATGACAATAATAAGAGCAACAATAGTACTGATGGAGGAACTTATAGTCTTGAAGGTCATATGCAAATATTAAATTTGACATTAGGCCAACATTATGGTGTGACATATGTCCATGAGTACAGACCACAACTTGAGAGATCTGCGAGCACTAGTATCGGTTTGTCTACTTACCCAGAGATGATTATGATGATGATTTTATGCCTCATCGCAATTCAAAGTAGAAATAACAACATTAGCATGTATTTATGAATGTAGTTTGTGCAATTTACTATATTGTGTATGTATTTTGATATGTTGCTACCGACGACGCGTGTATTTATACTTTCGCTTTATATTTAGTGTGCTAGGTGATATGTTTTGGACATGTGATATATGAATATGAATGTCTACATTTTTTAAGATTTGTTATGATTTTTTTAAAAAAATTTGAGCTTTCTATGTAGCATTTTGCGCGTATCGAGCCTGGCTGAAACCGCCAAAAAATTTGCAAAAAACCCCCCGCCTACACCCCAACGACTCTTATAGTCGTTGGGGGGTTTTGCCATTTTTTCTGCAAAAACCCCCTAACGGGTATATGTTGATTTTTTGTGTTTTTTGCAAAATAAAAATTGCAAAAAATACTTTCTCCTCCTCTATAAATACTTGACTTCCCTACTTCATTTCACACAACAAAAACTACTCCTCTTCATCTTCCTCAAGCTCTACAAGTTCTCTATTCCTCAAGCCCTATAAGTTCTCTATTCCTCAAGTCCCATGGAGAAAAAATTAATAAATATTTTAAAGAATTTCCTTTTATCTTTTATTTTGTTGCTATTATGGATCCTACGATTAAATTTAATGGATGTAAATTTTTACTTGAAAATTTTTATGAAAGGATGGATTATGAGGATAATTCTGCTCTAATGTGGGCAGGTATTGATTCTTCTATAAATAAGTTACATGATTTTTAAGAAACTTCTAACGGAAATAAACAATCTTCTTCAACTCAAAGTTCTTCACCCTCAAGTAGTAGAAGTTCATTATTTTCTAATTTTTTATCAGCTTCCAAAAAATCTAGAACTGCTGACTCTCTAAATGAACTTCATTATTATATGTGTGTTGTGACTCCTGAGATCGATCAAGACTCAGGATTTAAAAATTTTGATATTTTGGCATGGTGAAAATCACAGACATCAACTTATCATGTGTTTTCCATCATGGCACGTGATTTACTAACTCCTCTGGCATCTACAATTGCTTAAGAGTCAGCTTTTAGTACAGGTGGTCGAGTGTTAATTGATACGAGGAACCGTCTGGCATCAGATACGATCGAGATGACAATATGAGGGAAGGATTGGTTGGATGCGAAAAAGAGAAGTCAAAATAAAACAATTGACGATCTCATCGAAGAATCTCCAGAAGACTCCCCAGAAGATGAATGAAAACTTGAATTTTTTTTATTTATGATTGATAAAATGTATGAAAAATGAAGACTTGTACTTTTTTTATGTAGTAATGATAACTTTGAAAAAAATTGATTTATACCTCAATTGTATTTGTATCAATTATCAATTGTATTTCACGCCTTGTAATATTTTTTGCTATTTTTATCACAACTTAAAGAAGTAATTTTTGGGAATTTTTAAGATTTTCTAAGAATTTTTTTGAATTTTTAAAGTTTTTTTTTTTTTAAATTGCCTGGCCCGGGGCACCCGAGCCTTGGGCCATGCCCGGATTCCATTTATGAAACTCGGGACGGGCCGGGCAAACCGAGCCGGGCACGGCCAGACCTCTGGCCCGCCGTGCCCGGGCCAGGTTTAGCCCGGCACGGCCCAATTGACACCCCTAGTAGCATCACGTCTCTTGTTAACTCACCATCTGTTCTTAGGAACAGAGGGCTCAAACTTTTTAGCTAATTTTTCAGCTATTTCAGCTTGTTCAACAAGCTTCTTCCATGTGTGAGCCTTAACGGCTCCCAAGCGAACTTGCACCTTGTCGGAGAAGTTATGCCTACATGTTTGCAGCAACCTAGGCAAAGGCATGCATGTAGGGCACAAAAGAAAAAGGTTGTGGAATCTCTCTATGTAGTCCCTTAGAGATTCTCCTCCCTTTTGAACTATCGTGAGGAGTTTGTCCATTGTCACCTCGGTGTCATCCTCGTAGAACTGGGAGAGGAACCAGATTTCCAGGTCAACTCAAGAATTAATGGAGAGGTTAAGAAGACTCTTGAAGCAGTCAAAGGGTACCCCCTTGAGGGTATTGATGAACAATCTAGCCATGATAGCAGCGTTATCTACTACGTTATCGATTTGTGATCGGAAGTAGTAGATATGCTGGTTTGGGGAGCTTTTGCCATCATACGTGTAGCGTTTATGGCTTGAACTTTGGCGGGTACGGGACTGATCCCCATTCCAGCGGATGAGAATTGGTCATTCCTACTTTTTTCAGCTCATCCCATTAAGCTAAGGATACTATCTGAACTTGAATGCCTTTGATGACCTCGGCATCAATTGAGAAAGAATCCTTCGTATTTTTATCCTCCTCTAGCTCGTTATTTTCGGAATTCTCCTCGTTATTCTGATTTGTCAGGATCTCAGACAACATATGTTCGATGTTTTTTAAAGCTTCTTGTTGCGCCCTAGAAGTCGGCTCCCGAGCCTCCATGCGGTGACGCAGGTCATCATCGTTATTGTTATCAGCCATATTAGCTGATACAACCTCTGTTTAAACAAAGCTAATGGTGCTAAAAGAAGCGTAGCCACTAACTTCTTCCTCATCATCTGACCATTGGAACAAATGTCTTAATGGTCTAGGTGATATAGCACCCCCCGATAAAGAGAACTGCTCATAATTGAAGGGCATTGCTACCCTAGAGCGAGTGCCTGGAAGGCGCCCTCTTGTTCAACCAAGATCTGACCTAAGTCAAGGCTATAATAAGAATGTGGAGAACTCTAAGGAGGACTAGCCCTTTGTTTTCTTTGTCTTGACCGTTCTCGATCATTCCCTCTTGTTAATCATGCTGACTGAGGCCGCTGGAAATTCTAGTACCCTCGAAGCTTTCTTCTTCTAAGACTTGGGTCTCTTGGAAGATTGAGCGCAGATAATCAGTCAAAAACCGATTGTTGGTGATTAACCCCAAATAACAGTTGACATCCCACATGTCCACACTAGGATGAAGAAATGTGAACTGGCTTTTCAGAGTGGAGCTTCCACTTGTTGCTCAGATAATATCTCAAATCTATGTTAATTGGGCCCAGTCGGTCCAACACAGAGACTCGAGAAGACTAGAGAGTAACCCCCTTAGGTTGGAAGCCTTTGGCTTAGCCTTCTTGAAGGTTGGTTCTTTGGCCATTGGCGAAGCTAAATTAGCTTCGCCATGTGCTTTAGCCTCACTAAGAGAAGCTATCTTAGCGCTTCTAAGCAAGGTTTTAGCTTCGCTGTTGAAAGCTAGTTTAACACCGCTAAACGACGCTTTGGTCTTAGCTTTTAGCGAAGTTAGTTTAGCTTCGTTGAGCGCTAGCAGAACGTTAGCTTGCTAGCAGAAGCTTCTTTAGTGTGTCATTAGTTGGCTCTTTGATGTTAGCCTCGCTGGATAAGCGGGCTATAGCCTTAGCTCTGTTGAGAGCTACTCTAGGCAGTGTAACCTCGCGGACAGGGGATGTTGGAGCAGCTTCGCCAGAAGCTAAGAGACGAGAGATTGTACCTCTGTTAGCCTCGCTTGAGGCTGTTGTAGGATCGCGCAGAGCCTGCCCAAAGGCTTGCGTAAAGCTTGTTTGATAATAGGCTAGCGCGCATGGTTCAAAGACTTGGCCGAGTCGGAGACGAGTAGGCCGAGTCGTATCCGTCTCGGCCCGCTCCGAGACGAGTCCGAGTCACGAGTCGGTCGACTCAACTCAGAGGAGACCGACTCGGCCGAGAATCGGAGTTGACTCGTCGACTCGACCGATTCAGTCGTAGCCGAGTCGACTCCGATTCTCGGCCGAGTCAGCTCGAAACGTATATTTACCCGTGACGAATGGGTATAAAGAAAAAAAAAGAAAATTAACTCTCTTGCTCAGATCTAGAGATCGCCGCCGCTGTCCAATCGTCGCCGCTCAGATCTGGACTCCGCCGCTGCTCGATCGTCGTCGGCCGCTCCTCCCCAGCCCCAGGTGATGTTCCTCCCTGTCTCTATCTCTCCCCTTCCTCTGTTTCTCTCTCCCCCTCCTTCTCTCGCCGCTCTCTCTCCCCCCTTTCCATCTCTCGTCTCTTTCCCCTCCCCCTCCATCTATCTCCCTATTTCCGATCTCTCCTCCCTCTCCCCTCCGAGTTATAAGAGAAGCAGATGATGATGGTGGTGGTCGTAAAGATGTGAGGGTTTTATCCAGTTCTAGTAGTGATGATGGTGAAGTTGGTGATAATGGCGGCGGTGGTGATGACAATAATGAGGGCAACAATAGTGCTGATAGAAAAACTTATAGTCTTGATGGTCATATGCAAATGTTGAGTTTGACATCAGGCCAACATTATGATGTGACATATGTCCATGACTAAAGACCACACTTGAGAGATATATGAGCACTAGTATCGGTTTATCTACTTATCGCAGAGATGATTATGATGACGATTTTGTACTTCATCGCAATTCAATGTGAAAATAACTACATTAGCATGTATTTATGAATGTACTTTGTACAATTTACTATATTGTGCATGTATTTTGAAATGTTTCTACTGACGACGCGTGTATTTATACTTTCGCTTTATGTTTAATGTAATAGGGGATATGTTTTGGACATGTGATACATGAATGTGGATGTCTACATTTTTTTAAGATTTGTCGTGATTTTTTCAGAATTTTTTGAGAATTACATGTAGCATTTTGCGCGTATCGCCCGAGACCGATCCGAGTCGCCGAGACCGATCTGAGTCGCCGAGACCGATCCGTCTCAGTGCCCACCGAGTCGGCGGCCGAGACCGCGACTGTGAACCATGCTCGCGCGTACCCTGTGTAGCTAGCTAGAGGCTGTGATTGGCTCGCTCAGAGTCTGTTTAGCCTCGCTAGAGGCTGCAATAGGCTCAAACAGAGCCTTGTAGCCTCACCAGAGGCTTGCTTCCAACAATTAGCCAAAGAAGCTTTTGCTATGGATATCCTGCTTACGCACGTTTAGAGGGCTTGTGTTGCCCATGGAGAGCAGTTGCTCAAACTTCTCTTGGTCAAATTGAATGACCAGCATCTAAGCAGTAGACCTGAGAGTTTTCTTGTCGCATTGTGACAAAACTTTCCTGTTGGTGGAGAAAGTGTTCCCCAGCAGAGTTGACATCTTATTTTCCTTTAAATTGGAGGGGAAACCTTAAAATTAAATCGAAAAGAGATTACAAGTAAAAATAATAAAATTACAAAAATTCTCTCCTAGAGTTTCTGGGGAGTGTGCCGGTAGGAGTCTGATCAGCGCACGACCACTTTATCTCTTTGATGATATAAGTGATAAGTCTTCGAGTCTTCTGCTAGGAATTCCTCGCCTAGTTTCAGAAATTGCTTGAGATTGAAAGATTAAGGCGTTAAAACACTGAGATTATCCGTGATGGATGAGAGAAAGTATTCTCTGAATTCTTAGACGCTAGATAGCAATTCTCTTCTCAATACGCCTATGTGTTGGCTATCGGCCTGTTCTTTAGCCTGCTAGGGGTTATTTATAGGCCTCTCAGGGGTAACTGCCCCTAAAAATCAGTAAAGGCTGATTTAATAGCCTTTGAAGCCTCAACACGAGGCTAGGAAGGTTCTGCACGATCCAGCCTAACATTCTGCAGAGCTAGGCAGGTTCCGCGCGAGTCTGATCAAGCTTCCCATGAAACTAGTATAGTCGCTTGGCTTTTTTAAAGGGGCACACCCCTCTTGAATGTCTCCACTTAATGTGGGATATAATGGGGCATAACCGCCCACATAAAGTGGGCATTAACCCTACTAAAATAGTCAAGGGTTAACCTACTAATCCCGCTCAGGGGATTTGACATGGTCAACGTGACCTGGATCTAGCCTGCTGCGAGCCTAAAACTCTAAGTGGAGCTAGCCCATTGCGAGGCTGGAGCTCCAAACGGAGCTAGCCTACTGCGAGGCTAAAGCTTCAAGTTTCTAAGCAAAGCAAGCCAGTTTGGCTTATGTTAGGCAGAGTCTGAACTGTTTGTTCAACTGTCTGTGAAGTTTTGGAAGTATCAACAAGTTAGACGTTGCCCAGACCAGTTAAAAAGCTATCCGGGATTTTATCGTTTGAAAGTGTCAACAAACGCCTCTGCCAACCCGTTAGCTACAGGGTTGTATGCAGTTGAAGCACATTCTGTATTCGGTACTTGTCGCAAAACTGAAAGAATGAGTGGCTCACAAATTGAGGACCATTGTCATGAATGATCCTCCTGGGAACACCAAATCAATGAATGATGTGGTGTTTGATGAAGTTAACCATGTTAGTGATTTTCACTTCAGCAAGCGGTATAGCTTTCGCCCACTTTGAGAAATAATCGATTATCGCAAGGATTAACCGATGACCCTCTAGTTGATAAAAGATTAATGAGTCTTATAACATCAATTCCCCACGCTTCAAATGGCCATGAAGCAACTGTGGGATGGAGCAGCTCTAAGGTTGGTGACTTGGTGTATAAAATTCGGATGAATTTGACAGGCCATATATCGTTTTGCATATTCTATCGCATCGACAATCATTGTCGGCCAATAATATCCAAGTTTATGCAGTCGGTCCTTGAGCTTCAGACCTGGTTGATGGGCGCCACATATGTCATCATGAGCTTTTTTAAGTACTTCACATGCTTCTGAGTTAGATAGGCAACGGAGAAGTATGTCATCATATGAGCGGCGATAAAGCGTCTTTATCACCAGATCATAATAAAAATGAGAAGATCTTCATCGAATGGAAGCTGCCTCCTTGGGATCATCAAGCAGTATGCCATGTAAGGCATAGTCGATAATAGAAAATTGCCAATCACTGGTTCAAAGTTTGTTGAAGTCATATGAACTTCGCTGACTTCTAAACTATACTTCGAGTAGAAGAGCTAACGAGTGGCCACAGTTAGATGATAGCTAGTGTCAGTTAGTAGGCCAATGTAGCTGCAAGTGCAGCTAGAGCATCTGCCTTTGTGTTCTGGAGGAGAGATACATAGCTGATGTAAAAGTCGTCAAAGGTGTTAGCCAACTTGATGGCTGCCTGGTGATAAGGTATCAAATCTTCATGACGAGCCTCATACTCTCCCTTGATTTAGTTGGCAATCCATTGGAGTCATTGTAGGCTTCAAGATATCGCATCTCCATTTGTTGGGCAAGCTGGAGGCTAATGACTAGGGCATTATACTCGGCTACATTATTAGAACATGATTCCAGTAATGAGAAGGCGCAAGAGAGAACATGATTGTGCAGCAAGACAAACACCACCACCCCTACTCCGGCAACTATTTTGCCTTTAGGGCCCATTCTTAACGCATCGTCAAAGAACATTTGCCATACTTTGTCGTCTAAGATCGTGTTAGCTTCTCTATGACCTCGTCCAACATGTCTTCATGCAACCTTAAAGTTTTTGGAACTGAATAAGCTGCCAGAAAGTCTACAAGGGCTCAACCTTTTATTGTCTTTTAGAGTACAAAAATCATAATAAGGCCCAATTAGCTAATCTAGAGTTCAAAAATCTTGGCTGTCATGAGAATCCGTAGAGGATTGACTCTAGAAATGACATGAACAATCTGGCCGACCAAGTAATGTCGTGTCTTCTGGATGGCGAAGACAAGAGCTAGGCATTCTTTCTCGACGGAGTTATAGCGACTTCTGCCCCGATCAAGGTTAAACTTGGGTAGTAAATGGCTTGTTCGAAATCTTCATCATTCTTTTGCTCAAGCAAAATGCCCAAAGAATGATATGTGGCTCTTACATAAAGTAAGAATGATTTCTCCGAAACGGGAGCTACCAAGACAGAGGTTTGGTGAGGTGTTCTTTGATGTTCTCGAAATCCTTCAGACAAGCGACACCCAAATGAAGGAGACACCCTTCTTCATTAATCTTGTAAAAGGTGGACATCGACCCAAGAGATTTGCGATGAATCTTCAGATGTGGCAAGCCTGCCTTGTAAACCTCTAAGCTCCTTAGAGTTTTTGGAGGCTGCATGCCCTGAATGGCTTTGATCTTGTCAGGATCAAGATGAATCCCATTGGATGTGACAATGAATTCGAGAAATTTGCAGCTTGACACCCCCAAGAATGACTTTGTTGCATTCATTTTCAGCTGACGAGCCCACATGATGTCAAACATCGTTCTTAGGTCGTTAAGGTGGTTATCTTTGTTGCGACTTTTGACAGTGATGTCGTCAACATAGCATTCACCGTCTTCCGTAAATAATCACAAAAAAATTGTGCTCATTGCACATTGGTAAGTCGCACCGACATTTTTCAAGCCAAAAGGCATCACCGTGTAACAGTACACCTCCAACGGTGTTCGGAATGAGGTATATTTTTCGTCATCCGGGTACATTTTGATTTGATTGTACCCTAAAAAGTCATCCATGAAGGACATCCTTTCAAAGAAGCATATGTTGTTAATCATGGTGTCAGCGATGGGCAACAGAAATTCATCCTTAGGACAAGCTGTGTTAAGATCACGGAAGTCGATGCAGATCCTAATCTTTCCATTCCTTTTTAGTACGGGCACAATGTTAGCAACCCAGTCCGGGTACTGTTCCTCTCGAATGAAGCCACACTCGATAAGTTTGTGAACTTCAGCTTCGATTGCCTTCATGAAGTCGGGGCGAAATCATCGTTGATGATGTTTGACTGACTTGGCATCCAGCTTGATGTTGAGACAATGCATGACCACCAGAAGGTCAAGACCATGCATGTCTTCATAGCCCCACGAGAAGACATATATATGTTCTCGTATAAGAGATATAAGGTCTTGCTTTTCATTCGGAGACAAACTTTCGCTTATGGAAATAAGCTTTGGATTAGTTTGGTTGCCCACATCGACATGGACCACCTTGTCTTCGGTGGGAGGTTCGTGTTGCTCGAAACGCTTCTCAACATCAAGCTTCTTAAGCTCATGGATCGGCGTCAAATGGTTCAATGTCTTCATCTTGCTCCACCTAACTAATTGACGTCATGTTACCGAAGAGATTTTTGAAGATAACCCCCACACTATCATCAGATTCCCAGCTTGATGAATCTGAAGAATGTGAGGTTCAGGACTCCTCGGTCTCTGATTCAGACTGGGTGAATGGAGTGACATATCCCAACCCCTTACGTGTCTGACCATAATAATTAGCTGGCTTTCCTTTCAGCACGGAAGGTTGCAAAGGGATGCGCCATCTCTTTCCAAAATTTAAGCCTTATCCATGTCAGTAGGGATTGAGGGAACTTGTTCAAAAAAGATTCTGAATCAGTAAGCGCGTCCCTAAATGCCTCTCTTGTTTCCTTCAAGAGGCGAAGTAGCTCGTGCAAAGTGATACAAGCTTCGTCACTATCAGGGTGCTACACTTAATTTTGTGGTCATATAAATCTCATTTGTAATTAGTTGTAGCTCAAAACAGTTAATTTTGTGATCATGTAAATCTTATTTGCATTCTAATTACAGTCTAATTTTATTTTTCTTAATTAAATTTTATTTTAATATTGTTTTACGGTCAACTTTCTGGTCAACTTTTCCACTTCCACTTCCACATTGTCATCCAAACACCGGAAAAGACATAACATTTTCCAAACCACATTTCCCAACAACATCCAAACACTGAAAAACTTACTAACCAATTTTCAAGTTTCAAAGGGAATTATTACTACTTCCTTACTTCCTCACTTTCACCCTAACCAAAAGCTCCCAAGGCTCACATGGAAGGAACTTGTTGAACAAGCTGAAATCGCTAAGAAATCAACGAAGAAGTTTGTACCCTGTCTTCCCAAGAACAGATAGGGAGTCAACAAGAAAGGACACGACACAACCCAATCTTCTCAAGCCAAAAGGACAGACACTGGCTATGGAATTTTCCGAAAAAGCTCTGCATAAGCCAAAAAGAAGAAGCCTCCAGCAACAATCTGGAGTTCAAGCTTCCTCAGAAGTAATACTCCTTCAAGAATGAGCAGGTGGTGACTATTTCACTTGCTCAACAAAGCTAACAAGCTGAAGTTACGAGAGGTTCGGCACCCCGATGAAATTGGATGTACAAACGATCCCAACTACAACCTTTTCCACAGGATGGTTCATCATCCTATGAGCATTTGCTTTGTCCTTAAGGACAGGACCCAAGCGCCGGTCGAAGGTGTTCTGAAAGTCAGAACAGAAGAAGGTTACCGCCAACATGATGACCCTTAATTTTGGGAATTTCTCAAAGGTGACTGTCCAAGATGAACTAACCCCCATCTCGAAAGGGAAGATGGAAGTCACCATCCACTGGCTGAAAAGCAGGAAGCCAAGGGCCTCGTTCTGTTGACAACTAAATATGGGGAAATCATGACAGTGCACCCAGATATTGTCAACGAAAAGCAATGGGACTCGGGTCAGCCCAAGTGTAAATCTTGCAACGTCATCTCCCTTACACAGGAAGATGACACGACAACGGTAGCTTCTCTCAGCAGCTCTGAAGAAGAGAAGTTCGCCTTAGTGGCGCAGCCCGCTACCTCACAACCAGTTGGCACCTGGTCTGAAAGACGGTACTTGAGACAGTACGACCAGACTCCCGACGAGACACAACAGCCAACGACGTTGGGAACCGCTGCTCTTGTCCAGACTCTAGCACCTGTTGCGCCACTGGACTAGGAAAAGAAAAGGAAAGTGTGGTTTGACAAACCCTTCAAGAAGAATCCTTCTTAAGGATACAACACCCCTTTTCGCTTCGATATATTGGCACAACTTGTCAACATTCAAAATGGTTGTGTAAAAAAGAAAAGAAAAAAGGAAGAGGTTTCTCATTTTCTTTTTTCGGTGTTTGGATAGATAGGGAAGTGAGAATTGACACTTCCCCATTTCCTTACTTCCGCTCACTTCCTTGAATCCAAACAGACCCTTAACAGCTCGAATGCCAACTTCAAATTGTCGAGACAGTTGTGCCTATATGTTTGAAGCAATATGGGCAAAGACAGGCCTGCATGGCACAAAAGAGAAAGGTTGCGAAATCTCTCTATGTAATCCTTTACAGGTGTTCTCCCTTCTGAACCGTCGAGAGGAGTTTATCCATAGTAACATCGATATCATCCTCGTAAAATCGGGAAAGGAACCGGGTTTCCAAGTCAACCAAAGCATTAATGGAGCCGTTAAGAAGGCTCATGAACCAGTCAAAGACCGAAAGTAATAGATATGCTAGTGAGAGACCACGATAGCATCGTTATCCATCACATTACCGGTTTGAGATCAGAAGTAATAGATATGCTGGTCTGGCGAGCTCTTGCCATTGTCCAAATGCAACATCAATGGTTTGAATTTTGGTGGGTGTGGGACTTAATCCCACTCCAGCAGGTAGGGATGGGTCATCCTTACCTTCTTCAGTTCATCCTATTGAGCTAGAGATGCTATCTGAGCTTGGATGCCTTTTATGACCTCAGCATCAATTGAGGATGACTCCTTTATATTGCTATCTTCTAGAGTCTTATTTTCTTCCTTCCAGTCGTGATTTTCAGAATTCTCCTCATTATTCCGATTTGTCAGGAGCTGTGTTAACATACGTTGGATGTTATCTAGGGTTTCTTGTTGAGTCCTAGAAATCTGCTCCTGAGCCTACATGCCGCGACGGAGATCATCGTTATTGTTATCAGCCATATTGGCCGATACAAACTCTATCTGAACAGAATTGGAGGTGTTGGAAGAGGCGTAGCCGCTGACCTCATCATCATCTAACCATTGAAACAAGTGTCTCAAGGGTTCAGGTAATATAACACCTCTCGATAAAGAGAGATGATCATAATTAGGGGTATTGCTACCCTAGAGCGAGTGCCTTGGAAGGCACCCTCTTGTTCAATCAAAATCTGACCTAAACTGGGGCTATAGTTAGAATTTGGAGAACTGAAAGGAGGATTAACCCCATGTTTTCTCCGTCTACACCATTGCCGATAATGGCCTCTGCCGATCATGTTAACAGAGGTTGCTGGAAAGTCTGGCACCTTTGAAACTTTCTTTTGAGACTTCGGTCTCTTAAAAGAATGAGCAGATAATCGGTCAAAAACCAATTGTTGGTTTTGAATAGATGTTGTGGGGATTCAGGCAACATTTGACAGAATGGACCGTCACCAGTTGACATCCCGCTTGTCCGCACTTAAACGAGAAAATGTGAATTGGCTCCTCACAACGGAGCTTTCGCTTATTACTCAAATAGTCTCTCAAATCTGTATTAATTGGACCCAGCCGGTCTAACATTGAGACTCGAAAAGACTGAAGAATAACCCTCTTGGGTTGAAAAGTCTTTGACTTAACCTTCTTAAAGGTTGTTTGTTTAGCCATTGGCGAAGCTGGTTTAAATTCACCATGTGCTTTAGCTTCGCCTGACGAAGTTGCCTTAGTAAGCAGTGCTTTGTTAGCTTCGCTAGACGCACAGAGTGTGTTAACTTCGTTGTTGGAAGCTATTCTAGCACCGCCAGATGACGCTTGTGAAATAGCTTCGCTTGACACACATAGTGACTTGGCTTTAGCCTCACTGGAAAAGCAGGCTTTTGTCTTAGCTTTGTTGAGAGCTACTCCCTCGCGGCCACAGGTTGTTAGAGCAGCTTCGCCAGAAGCTATAAGTAAAGAGAGCGAGGCTCTTTTAGCCTTATCTGAGGCTGAGTTGGTCCATTTTACGGCCACACTAACCTCAGCAAGGATGTCTTAGACTCGTGCAGAGCTTGTTTAGCTGAAATAGGCTCACCTGGAGCCTGTTTAGCTGAAATAGACTCGCAAGGAGCCTGAGCCTCGCAAGAGGTTGTAGTAGGCTCGCGCAGAGCCTGTTTAGCCTAGTCAGAGGCTTACTTCCAAGAATTAGCCAAAGGAACTTTGGCCATGGATATCTTCTTGTGCTTGCACAGCATAAAGGGCTTGTATTGCCCATGGAGAGAGTTGCTCAAATTTCTCTTGGTCAAATTGGATGTCCGGCATCTCAGTAGTAGAACCGAAGGTCTGATCGTCACATTGCGACACGATTTTCTCGTCAGTGAAAAAAGTCCCCAGCGGAGTCGCCATCTTATTTTCCATTGAAAAAACTAGTTAAAAATTTATTGGAGAATTATAAGAAAAAAATTACAAATATCTTCTTCAGTAGATTCTGAAGAAGTGTGTCGGTAAGAATCTGGTCAGCGCCGTCCACTGTCCCATTAACGATGCGAGTAATGAGTCTTCGAGTCTTCTGCTAGGAATTCCTTCTCGCCTGATTCTAGAGATTCCTTGAGATTGAAAAATTAGAGTATTAGAACCCTAATTTTATCCTTGAAGGATAAAAGAAAGTATTCTCTAAATTCTTGAAAGCTAGAGAGCAATTCTCTTCTCTATGTGTATGTGTCTTGTGCACTCTTCACGCATTCGACCACCGGCCCTTTGCTCATAGAATGTTAATAGGCTATTTATAAGCCTCAAAGGGGTAAGTGTCCCTAAAAATCAGCAAAGATTGTTAAAACAGCCTCTGAGGCGTCGCCAGCGAGGCTACACAGGCACTGTGTGAGCCTGTCGTCGCTTCCTGCAAAGTTGAAGCAGCTGTTTGGCTTTTTAGAGAAGCATGACCGTCTTAATTGTCTCCACTTAATAGGAGACAGTGGGGTGTAACTTCCCTTTTAAAGTGGTCATTAATCCCATTAATTTAGTTGGGGTCAACCCGCTAATACTGCTCAGGGATTGAAAACGGACAAAGTGACCTGAAGAATAGCCTGTCGCGAGGCTAATGATCCAAGCAAAGCTGGCCTGCCACGAGGCAAATGCTCCAAGGGGAATACCCTACCGCGAGGCTAATGCTCCAAGCGGATCTAGCCTGTCGCGAGGCTAATGCTCCAAGCGGAGCTAGCCTACCGCGAGGTTAATGCTCCAAACTTCTTAGTGAAGCTAAAAGTTAGTGGAGCTAGCCTGCTGCGACGCTATCACCAAGCTTCTAAGCGAAGCTAGCCAATTTGGCTTAAGTTAGCCAGTTTGGTTTAATCTGAACTGTCGGTTCAACTGTCTGCGACCGGTCTTTGAAAGTGCCGATGTCGTACGGATCAGGTGAAGAGCTATCTGAGATTTTTGTCTTTTGAAAGTGTTAACAAGCAAGATCTATGATTGATTGCCTAATTATAAATTCATAGCCCATCTACGTCACCAATTTTATGAATTATTCATCAATTATTTTTAAGTGATTCGCTCTAGCGTTATCAGCCCTAAAGAGAGATTTTTAATCTTCTACATCCTATAAAGCCTAGGTTCATTCTCCGAAATACTTGAAGAAAATCTAAGTACTCATGATCAGACTAACAATACAATCTAATAAATTAATCATTATCAAATAACTAAATTAATTAAAAGAACTAAATTAGTTAACACTAAATCAATTAAAATAATTAATTACCTAAAAATCCTTTGCAGAGAATCATGTTGATCAGTCACCCACACAAAGGAACAACCGCCACGACACAAGGCAAATAAAATCAATAAAAAGAAAAAAATCCAAAAAGCTTTGCCGACTGCAATAACTCAAAGACCAAAGCAAATATTAAACATAAAATAATCCTCCTATAAATCCACATGCATGTTTCGGCTGACAAGATAAATGTAGCCACAAAGAAATAAAAATAATACAAAGAAAATTAAAATCCTAAAACTCGCTCCTCCTGTAGCCGCAATGAAAAAAAAATTAAAAAAAACTAAAACCTAAAAGTTCAAAAAATGAAGGAGCAGCCAAACCCAATATGACTTGACCTTTTATAGGCCACGTCATTTTCAGAAGTCCCATCACACAATTAAAAAAAATCGCAAAAAAACAACTCACGGATTGCATGTTGCCCCTCTTAAATTTAGATATTTACATTCTAAATTCAGTTCAGAATCAAAAGCAAACTTTCTTTGACAGTTTTGAGTATTCAAATGACTTAATTAGAAGAAGTCATTAGCATAAAAGTTGTAACTCTCTGAATCCCTTTTCGGTAGATGCTTGAATGCCTCTTTTGGTATTCTTTAGAAGAAGCTATGATAAAAACATCACAGGACATTCGAAAAGTGACAATCTTCATTTTTAAACTTTTTGTAAAAACCAACCATTCTACTTGCTTCTCCTCCTCGAAAGTTGTCTGTATATCCACTAAAAACACTCAAGCAGTATTATTTATTTACAAATGATAGTTAAATATAAGTATAAAAATATAGTAAAATCGTGCTAATCAAATACCACCATACCTATCCTTGCTAGTCATAGAGCAAAAGAAAAGAACTAAACTAACCTAACCTAGCTCACTTTCGTAGGAATCACGGTTGCACTTAGCACGTGCAACATGCCGTTAGACCCCTAAATTACCCCAAGAGAACAAGTTCTGTCTCGTGAGGGTTTGCATTGAATATACCTTACAAAATTCAAGGAGAAAGATTAAGAAATAAACAAAAGTAAAATAAAGATAACTGAAAATCAAGAAAAGGAAGAATCTTTTTATCTACTAAAGTTAACTGGCTAGCAAGATCACAAGTCTCCAAAATTTTCATTTACTAGATCAATCTCAATTTAAGAAGTCATATTGTCTAAAAATAAAAGTTTGAATCCTAAACTTCACACCACCTATCCTAAGTCTCAGATCCTATGCACCCTGTACTCTTGATGTAGTTCTTAAGCTTGAGAATATGACTCCAACTTCCATACTTCTTTGTATTAATTTTTTTAAACACTTTTAACTAACCTTGGCGTAAATATCAAGACTTCCCATGGCCAAGGCACCTAGCTAATTGATAATCAAAATGTTTGATTTTTTGCGTAAATATCAAGACTTACCGAGGCCAAGGCTTTATCAGCTACCCATGTGGCGAGCTTTAGGTCAATGCTCCCAAACCAAATGGCCTTAGGGCACTAAGTGTCGAGACACTCCTACGGACTTAATTGCTCGAGTAACTGAGGCCACAAAATAAGACTTAATTAATTTAAATTTTTCTTCAAAGTATTCCCATAGTTCTAAAAATCAGATTAATCGGCCAATTAATCCTATTCAGTGGCAGCCCGCTTAATATTACATTAATCGCTCTGATTATGCGCTCGAGCAATTAATCAGGTCCAAAATGATTAATCTCTGATTAATCCCCGATTAATGCGCGATTAATCCGATCAAGCCCCGATTATTCCGATTAATCCCTGATTAATCATTTAGGTATTTCATATGTTTTTTATTTGAAAAACTTATCACTTTTTGTGTGTTGGATCGCTAAGTAGTTTATGTTGTGATGTTGATGATTTGATAATGATCTTTTATTAAATAGTAGATGAACTGTTATTTATTAAATAGTAGATAAATTATGATATTTTATTATTGTATATTTTGCATAAAGTGAAACCTATATTTTATTATTTTGGATTATTTTTCAAATTAACTTATTTAGCAATCTTTCTCCATCATTCTTAAAAGCTCATTATTTTGATTGATAAATTGACTATTTTTTTATTTATCTTATTTTACAAGTAAGTTCTTTGATTTATATTTATGCTGCAAAATTTGAAATCTTGGATTACTAATGTAAAGAGATAAGTTCTTTTACTTCTTTATTATTTTACTATTTATTCATATTGTCTTGTTAGTCATATCATGGTTCATAACTTCACATCTAGATATTTTCTTGTATAATATTTAGGTATTTTTAATAATTAATTGTATATATTCATATGTAGTTGTGTATAAATATAATTAATATATTAAATTTTTCAAAAAGATTAATCCCCGGTTAATCTACGATTAATCCGATTAATAATTATTCAGTGTTGGACCGCACGAATAATGAAACCGATTTTTATAACACTGAGAATTCCAGTTGTATTTAATTTCCCAAGGCTTTGAACTATTAGTGTAAGTGTTGTAGGCTACATAATCACTTAAACAAAGTTAAATAGTATGTCGGTTTTTAAATTCTACTTTTATTATAAGACTACGACTTTTTCATCTCGATTTCACCTTTAAAATCTACTTATGGATACTTATTCACTTACATACTAGCTAGCTATTGTAGAAATTTTTTAATTAATTTTAATTTTCATGTTTTATACATTCTAAGCTCAATTCATAATCAGAAGTAAACTTTCTTTGATAGTTTTGAGTAGTCAAATGGCTGAATCAGAAGAATTCATCAATATAAAAATTGTAATGCTCTGAATCCTCTTTCCGTAAACGCTTGAATGTCCTCTTTCCGTATTATGTAGAAGAAGCTATGCTAAAAACATCACATCACGTTCGAAAAGTGGCAATCTTTATTGTTGAACTTTTGTGCAAAAACCAACCATTCTACTCGCTTCTCCTCGAAAGTTGTCTGCATATCCACTAAAAACACTCGAGTAGTACTATTTATTTACAAATGATAGATAATATAAGTATAAAAATGTGATAAATCGTGCTAATCAAATACCATCATGCAAATCTCTTGCTAGTCCTCGAGCAAAAAAAAACTAAGCTAATCTAACCTAACTCACATTCGTACGATTCACGGTTGCACTTAGCACCTGCAACATGTCGTTAAACCGCAAGGTTACCCTTAGAAAACATGTTTTGCCCTGTAAGGGTTTGCAGTGAATATACTCACAAATCCAAAGGGAGAAAGATAAAGAAATAAACAAAAGTAAAATGAAGATAACTGAAAATCAAGAAAAGGAAGAATCTTTTTATCTACTCAAGTTAACTCGTTAGCAAGATCATGAGTCTCTAAGAGTTTTAATTGCTAGAACAATCTCGTTAACTCGTTAGCAAGATCATGAGTCTCCAAGAGTTTTATTTGCTAGAACAATCTCAATTTAAGAAGTCATATTGTCTATAAAATAAAAGTTTGAATCATAAACTTTACACTACCTATTCTAAGTCTCAAATCCTATGCACCTCGTGCTCGTGATGTAGTTCTTAAGCTTGAGAATATTTGACTCCAACTTTCATACTTTTTTGTAGTAATTTTTTAAAACTTTTAACTAACTTTCGCGTAAATACCAAGGCTTCCCGAGGCCAAGGCACCTAGCTAATTGATAATAAAAAGTGTTTGATTTTTACGGTGTCTTGTCCTATTAGGCTTTCTCAGCTACCCATGTAGCGAGCTTTAAGTCAATGCTCGCAAATCAGATAGCCTTAGGGCACTAAGTGTAGAGACACTCCTACAGGTTTAATTGCTCGAGTAACTGAGGCCACAAAACAATACTTAATTAATTTAAATTTCCTCAAAGTATTCCCGTTGAATTCAATTTCCCAAGCCTTTGAACTATTAGTGTAAGTGTGGTAGGGTACATAATTACTTTAACAAAGTTTAAATAGTATGTCAGTTTTTAAATTTTACATTTATTTTAAGACTTTACAACACTTTCATCTCGATTTCACCTTTAAAATCTACTTATGGATACTACTTCACTTACATACTAGCTAGCTATTTGTAAAAGAAATTAATTTTTTTAAATTAATTTTAGTTTTATTTTTTACATTATAAGTTCAGTTAATAATCAGAAGCAAAACTTTCTTTAAAAGTTTTAAGTAGTCAAATGGCTGAATCAGAAATCAGCAACATAAAAATTGTACCTCTCTGAATTCTCTTTTCGTAGAAGCTTGAATAACCTCTTTTGGTATTCCGTAGAAAAAGCTATGATAAAAACATCACAGCACGATTAAAAAGTAGCAATCTCCATTGTTGAATTTTTGTGCAAAAACCAACAATTCTGCTCACTTCTCTCGAAAGTTGTTTGCATATCTACTAAAAACACCCGAGTAGTATTACTTATTTACAAATGATAGATAAATATAGGTATAAAAATGTGATAAATTTGTGCTAATCAAATACTCTCATACATATCTCTTCCTAGTCCATGAAGGAAATAAAAGAATTAAGCTATCCTGACCTAAGTCACTTTCGTAAGAATCACGGTTGCACATAGCACGTACAACATGTCGTTAAACCTCTAAGTTACTCTTAGAAAACGAGTTCTATCTCGTGAGGGTTTGCAGTGAATATACTCACAAATCCAAAGGGAAGAAAGATAAAGAAATAAACAAAAGTAAAATGAAGATAACTGAAAATAAAGAAAAGGAAGAATCTTTTTATCTACTCAAGTTAACTCGTTAGCAATATCATGAGTCTCCAAGAGTTTTATTTGCTAGATTAATCTCAATTTAAGAAGTCATATTGTCTATAAAATAAAAGTTCGAATCACAAACTTTACACCACCTATCCTAAGTCTCAAAGTCTCAGATCATATGCACTTCGTGCTCGTGATGTAGTTCTTAAGCTTGAGAATATTTGACTCCAACTTTCATACTTTTTTGTATTAATTTTTTAAAACTTTTAACTAACTTTCGCGTAAATACCAAGGCTTCTTGAGGCCAAGGCACCTAGCTAATAGATAATCAAAAGTGTTTGATTTTTACGATGTCTTGTCTTATTAGGCTTTCTCAGATACCCATGTAGTGAGCTTTAGGTCAATGCTCCCAAATCAGATGGCCTCAGGGCACTAAGTGTAGAGACACTCCTACGGACTTAATTGCTCGAGTAACTGAGGCCACAAAACAAGACTTAATTAATTTAAATTTCTTCAAAGTATTCCCGTTGAATTCAATATCCCAAGCCTTTGAACTATTAGTGTAAGTGTGGTAGGGTACACAATCACTTTAACAAAGTTTAAATAGTATGTCAGTTTTTTAATTCTACATTTATTTTAAGACTTTACAACTCTTTCATCTCGATTTCACCTTTAAAATCTACTTATGGATACTAATTCACTTACATACTAGCTAGCTATTTGTAGAATTTTTTTTAATTTTTTTAAATTAATTTTATTTTTATTTTTTTACATTATAAGTTCAGTTCATAATCAGAAGCAAACTTTCTTTAACAGCTTTGAGTAGTCAAATAACTGAATCAGAAGTCATCAGCATAAAAATTGTAGCTCTCTGAATTCTCTTTTCGTAGACGCTTGAATGACCTCTTTTGGTATTCTGCAGTAAAAGCTATGATTAAAATATTACAGCACGCTCAAAAAGATGCAATCTCCATTGTTGAATTTTTGCTCACTTCTCCTCGAAAGTTGTTTGTATATCCGCTAAAAACACCCGAGTAGTATTATTTATTGATAAATGATAGATAAATATAGGTATAAAAATGTGGTAAATTTGTGCAAATCAAATACTCCCGTACATATCTCTTCCTAGTCCATGAGGGAAAAAAGAATTAAGCTATCCTGACCTAACTCACTTTCGTAAGAATCACGGTTGGACTTAGCACGTACAACATGTCGTTAAACCCCTATATTACCACTAGAAAACGAGTTCTATCTCGTGAGGGTTTGCATTGAATATACTCACAAATCCAAAGGGGAGAAAGATAAAGAAATAAACAAAAGTAAAATGAAGATAACTAAAAATCAAGAAAAGGAAGAATCTTTTTATCTACTCAAGTTAACTCGTTAGCAAGATCATGAGTCTCCAAGAGTATTATTTACTAGATCTCAATTTAAGAAGTCATATTGTCTATAAAATAAAAGTTCGAATCATAAACTTTACACCACCTATCCTAAGTCTCAGATCCCATGCACCTCGTGCTCGTGATGTAGTTCTTAAGCTTGAGAATATTTGACTCCAACTTTCATACTTTTTTGTAGTAATTTTTTTAAAGTTTTAACTACCTTTCGCGTAAATACCAAGGCTTCCTGAGTCCAAGGCACCTAGCTAATTGATAATCAAAAGTGTTTGATTTTTACGGTGTCTTGTCCTATTAGGCTTTCTCAGCTACCCATGTAGCGAGCTTTAGGTCCATGCTCCCAAACCAGATGGCCTTAGGGGCACTAAGTGTAGAGACACTCCTACGGACTTAATTGCTCGAGTAACTGAGGCCACAAAACAAGACTTAATTAATTTAGATTTCTTCAAAATATTCCCATTGAATTCAGTTTCCCAAGCCTTTGAACTATTAGTGTAAGTGTGGTAGGGTACATAATCACTTTAACAAAGTTTAAATAGTATGTCAGTTTTTAAATTCTACATTTATTTTAAGACTTTACAACTCTTTCATCTCGATTTCACCTTTAAAATCTACTTATGGATACTAATTCACTTACATACTAGCTAGCTATATGTAGAATTTTTTATTTTTTAAATTAATTTTAATTTTAATTTTTTACATTATAAGTTCAGTTCATAATCAGAAGCAAACTTTCTTTAACAGTTTTGGTAGTCAAATGGCTGAATCAGAAGTCATCAACATAAAAATTATAGCTCTCTGAATTCTCTTTTCGTAGAAGCTTGAATGACCTCTTTTGGTATTCTGTAGAAAAAGCTATGATAAAAATATCACAGCACGTTCAAAAAGTAGCAATCTCCATCGTTGAATTTTTGTGTGAAAACCAACGATTCTGCTCACTTCTCCTCGAAAGTTGTTTGCATATCCACTAAAAACACCCGAGTAGTATTATTTATTTACAAATGATAGATAAATATAGGTATAAAAATGTGATAAATTTGTGCTAATCAAATACTCTCATACATATCTCTTCTTAGTCCATGAAGGAAAAAAAAAAGAATTAAGCTATCCTGACCTAACTCACTTTCGTACGAATCACGGTTGCACTTAGCACGTACAACATGTCGTTAAACCCTAAGTTACCCTTAGAAAACGAGTTCTATCTCGTGAGGGTTTGCAGTGAATATACTCACAAATCCAAAGGGGAGAAAGATAAAGAAATAAACAAAAGTAAAATGAAGATAACTGAAAATCAAGAAAAGGAAGAATCTATTTATCTACTCAAGTTAACTAGTTAGCAAGATCATGAGTCTCCAAGAGTTTTATTTGCTAGATCAATCTCAATTTAAGAAGTCATATTTTCTATAAAATAAAAGTTCGAATCATAAATTTTACACCACCTACCCTAAGTCTCAGATCTTATGCACTTCGTGCTCGTGATGTAGTTCTTAAGCTTGAGAATATTAGACTCCAACTTTCATACTTTTTTGTAGTAATTTTTTAAAACTTTTAACTAACTTTCGCGTAAATACCAAGGCTTCCTGAGTCCAAGGCACCTAGCTAATAGATAATCAAAAGTGTTTGATTTTTACGGTGTCTTGTCTTATTAGGCTTTCTCAGCTACCCATGTAGTGAGCTTTAGGTCAATGCTCCCAAACCAGATGGCCTTAGGGCACTAAGTGTAGAGACACTCCTACGGACTTAATTGCTCGAGTAACTGAGGCCACAAAATAAGACTTAATTAATTTAAATTTCTTCAAAGTATTCTCGTTGAATTCAATATCCCAAGCCTTTGAACTATTAGTGTAAGTGTGGTAGGGTACATAATCACTTTAACAAAGTTTAAATAGTATGTAAGTTTTTAAATTCTACATTTATTTTAAGACTTTACAACTCTTTCATCTCGATTTCACCTTTAAAATCTACTTATGGATACTAATTCACTTACATACTAGCTAGCTATTTGTAGAATTTTTTTAATTTTTTTAAATTAATTTTATTTTTATTTTTTTACATTATAAGTTCAGTTCATAATCAGAAACAAACTTTCTTTAACAATTTTGAGTAGTCAAATGACTGAATCAGAAGTCATCAGCATAAAATTGTAGCTCTCCGAATTCTCTTTTCGTAGACGCTAAAATGACCTCTTTTGGTATTATGTAGAAAAGGCTATGATAAAAACATCAAAACACATTCAAAAAGTAGCAATCTCTATTGTTGAATTTTTGTGCGAAAACCAACAATTTTGCTCACTTCTCGAAAGTTGCTTGTATATCCACTAAAAACACCCGAGTAGTATTATTTAGTTACAAATGAGATAAATACAGGTATAAAAAAGTGGTAAATTTGTGCTAATCAAATACTCCAATACATATCTCTTCCTAGTCCATGAGGGAAAAAAAAAGAATTAAGATATCCTGACCTAACTCACTTTCGTAAGAATCACGGTTGCACTTAGCAAGATCATGAGTCTCCAAGAGTATTATTTGCTAGAAAAGGAAGAATCTTTTTATCTACTCAAGTTAACTCGTTAGCAAGATCATGAGTCTCCAAGAGTATTATTTGCTAGATCAATCTCAATTTAAGAAGTCATATTGTCTATAAAATAAAAGTTCAAATCATAAACTTTACACCACATATCCTAAGTCTCAGATCCCATGCACCTCGTGCTCGTGATGTAGTTCTTAAGCCTCAGAATATTTGACTCCAACTTTCATACTTTTTTGTAGTAATTTTTTAAACTTTTAACTACCTTTCGCGTAAATACCAAGGCTTTCTGAGACCAAGGCACCTAGCTAATTGATAATCAAAAGTGTTTGATTTTTACGGTGTCTTGTCTTATTAGGCTTTCTCAGCTACCCATGTAGCGAGCTTTAGGTCAATGCTCCCAAATCAGATGGCCTTAGGGCACTAAGTGTAGAGACACTCCTACGGACTTAATTGCTCGAGTAAAAACATCATTGCACGTTCGAAAAGTAGCAATCTTCATTATTGAACTTTTGTGCGAAAACCAATCATTCTACTCGCTTCTCCTCGAAAGTTGTGTGCATATCCACTAAAAACACTCGAGTAGTATTATTTATTTCAAATGATAAATAAATATGAGTATAAAAATGTGGTAAACTCGTGCTAATCATAACACAATAAATTTCAAATCAGATAAAGTGATCACAAAATCAAGTTAATTAAGTTGCACACTTAATGCCAATTTAGGTTATCACTCATGGTCAGAATCACACAGCTCACTATTTAGTGGGCTGCAGTCAACAGGTTCTACCTTGCCGTGAAAGAGCTAGCTATCTCAATTAAATGAGAGAAATAACTGAATAGAAACTTCAACGATTATCTGAAAGGTGACCGAAGCTCAAACATATATGTGACTGTTGTAGGCGCGTAGCACTGGTCGTTGCGAAGCTCCTGCTTTGAAAACGGTCCATTTCAAGCTTGAAACAAGCTCGGAATGGCCTTCGAAAGTTCTGAACTGCAACTGAACTAATTCACTGAGTCAAGTCGCTCCGGAGTTAACTAACTCAACGTGGTTGAGTTGACTCGGTCGGGCTTAAGCAAACTGGGTCGGGTCGGGACGGATTCAATTGGATGAAGTTGATCCGACATGAATTAAACTCTTTAGTTCAGATTGGGTTTAAATGGGTGCAGTTTGAGAGTCAAACCTGATATCCTCCCTTCCTCTCCCCGATCAGCACTTGGCTAGCCTTGTGGGACTCGACCGCGGCGATGGAATCTGATGATTGGATCAGAGTTGATTGGGTTTGATGGGTTTGAGGGGTTGGTGGAGATGACGTTGGAGATGAAACGTTGGGGGAGATAGTGATGGCTGGTGTTGGATCGACGTGGGTAATGGCTGCGGCAGTGTGATGGCGGGTGGCGGCGGCGGCGGTGAAAATGCATTTAGGGTTTGTGGTGCAAAGGAGAAAGATTGAGAGGAGGAAGATGCACAGTAAAATTGGATTTCTTTTTTTTGAATTCGACTTAGATTTCAAACATTTTTTAACAATACTTTTTTTGGAATAGATCTAGGGATTTAGAGCTAGGGTTTTGGATAAGGAAAGAAATTGAAGGGGATTAGGACCAAAGCTTTGATACCAAATTGATATAAAACAACCTGAATCGCAATCACCTATCCTAAGTCTCAGATCCTATGGACCTCATGTTCGTGATGTAGTTCTTAAGCTTGAGAATATTTGCCTCCAACTTTCATACTTTTTTCTAGTAAATTTTTAAAACTTTTAACTAACTTTAGCGTAAATACCAAGGCTTCCTGAGGCCAAGGCACCTAGCTAATTGATAATCAAAATTATTTGATTATTACGGTGTCTTGTCCTATTAGGCTTTCTCAGCTACCCATGTAGCGAGCTTTAGGTCAATGCTCCCAAACCAGATGGTCTTAGGGCACTAAGTGTACAGACACTCCTACGGACTTAATTGCTCGAGTAATTGAGGCCACAAAACAAGACTTAATTAATTCATACTTCTTTTATAGTAATTTTTTATAACTTTTAACTATCTTTCGCGTAAATACCAAGGCTTCCTGAGGCCAAGGCACCTAGCTAATTGATAATCAAAATTATTTGATTGTTAAGGTGTCTTGTCCTATTAGGCTTTCTCAGCTATCCATGTAGCGAGCTTTAGGTCAATGCTCCCAAACCAGATGGTCTTAGGGCACTAAGTGTACAGACACTCCTACGGACTTAATTGCTCGAGTAATTGAGGCCACAAAACAAGACTTAATTAATTCATACTTCTTTTATTGTAATTTTTTATAACTTTTAACTATCTTTTGCGTAAATACCAAGACTTCCTGAGGCCAAGGCACCTAGCTAATTGATAATTAAAATTGTTTGATTGTTATGGTGTCTCGTCCTATTAGGCTTTCTCAGCTACCCATGTAGCGAGCTTTAGGTCAATGCTCCCAAACCAGATGGTCTTAGGGCACTAAGTGTACAGACACTCCTACGGACTTAATTGCTCGAGTAATTGAGGCCACAAAATAAGACTTAATTAATTCATACTTCTTTTATAGTAATTTTTTATAACTTTTAACTATCTTTCGCGTAAATACCAAGGCTTCCTGAGGCCAAGGCACCTAGCTAATTGATAATCAAAATTGTTTGATTGTTACGGTGTCTCGTCTTATTAGGCTTTCTCAGCTACCCATGTAACGAGCTTTAGGTCAATGCTCCCAAACCAGATGGTCTTAGGACACTAAGTGTAAAGACACTCCTACGGACTTAATTGCTCGAGTAATTGAGGCCACAAAACAAGACTTAATTAATTCATACTTCTTTTATTGTAATTTTTTATAACTTTTAACTATCTTTTGCGTAAATACCAAGACTTCCTGAGGCCAAGGCACCTAGCTAATTGATAATTAAAATTGTTTGATTGTTATGGTGTCTCGTCCTATTAGGCTTTCTCAGCTACCCATGTAACGAGCTTTAGGTCAATGCTCCCAAACCAGATGGTCTTAGGGCACTAAGTGTAAAGACACTCCTACGGACTTAATTGCTCGAGTAATTGAGGCCACAAAACAAGACTTAATTAATTTAATTTTTTTCTTCAAAGTATTCAAGTTGTATTCAATTTCACAAGCTTTTGAACTATTAGTGTAAGTGTGGTAGGGTACATAATCACGTAAACAAAGTTTAAATAGTATGTCGGTTTTTAAATTATACTTTTATTTTAAGACTACGACTCTTTCATCTCGATTTCACCTTTAAAATCTACTTATGAATACTAATTCACTTACATACTAGCTAGCAATTTGTAGAATTTTTTTAATTAATTTATTTTATTTTTTTACACTCTAAGTTCAGTTCATAATCAGAAGCAAACTTTCTTTGACAGTTTTTAGTCAAATGGTTGAATCAAAAAAAGTAAGCAATATAAAAATTGTAGCTCTCTGAATTCTCTTTTCGTAGACGTTTAAATGACCTCATTTGGTATTCTGTAGAAAAAGCTATGATAAAAACATCACAGCACGTTCGAAAAGTGGCAATCTTCATTGTTGAACTTTTGTGCGAAAACCAACCATTCTAGTTGATTGGGTTTGATGGGTTTGAGGGGTTGGTGGAGATGACGTTGGAGATGAAATGTTGGCGGAGATGGTGGTGGTTGGTGTTGGATCGATGTGGGTGATGGTTGCGGCAGTGTGATGGCGGGTGGTGGCGGCAGTGGTGAAAGTGCTTTTAGGGTTTGTGGTGCAGAGGAGAGAGATTGAGAGGAAGATTCATACTAAAATTGGATTTTTTTTTCTTTGAATTCGACTTAGATTTCAGACAATTTTTTTTAACAATACTTTTTTGGAATAGATCTAGAAAATTAGAGCTAGGGTTTTAGAGAAGGAAAGAAATCGAAGGGGATTAAGGCCAAAGCTTTGATACCAAATTGATGTAAAATAACCTGAATCGCAATCACCTTCAAATCGAAAACTAGGGTTTTATAATTTGAAAACAAGACAGAATTTCGGGTTTTCGCCCCTCGCACGTGCTTCACACCCAAAACTCTAAGAGCAAAGAAAACTCAAGAATTTAACTGGAATTTGTGAAAATTTTAATGATTCAATAATTATCAAAAGAGGGTCTTGGAGCCCTTTTATAGGCTTTACAAAATGAGTACTCCTGGGAAATAACTGGTGTGGTACTAAATGCCCACAAAAGAGAAATACAACTAAAGCAACTAAACTAAAATAAAAGTAGCTAAAACTAGATGACGTCTCCTGGATCTCGAATAGACTCAATTGAATGGCATGATTGGCGTGATGCCCTCATCAATATGATTAGACATTTATAATTTAAAGAAATTACATTCATATGATTTATTGTTATGAATCTTGAGATTATATAATGTCTTATCCTAATTTTTTGTATGCATTTATATGCAATATTATTCTGTTCCCGTGTCCACATGTATTTGTATCCTATGTTTCATAAGATTTTGTGTATTTGTGTACCTACATCTTGTTGTGTCAATGTCCTCTGCCCGCATTGCGCAATATAGGAAAGAAGGCTTATTAGGAAACTAAAAAACATACAAGGTATTCTTGAATGGATATTTTTCTTTTTCCATTTGATGGGTTCCTCTGGACTTTGAGAAAACCTGAGGGAGTCCATGAAGTTTACCCTTCAAACTAAAAGATTTGAAAGGAAGACAAGAAAGTATTGGCATTGACATAGGGACTAGAAAGAAAACAAGAAAGAGAGGTAATCTGCCAAATGAGAGAGTATAAGCTGCAGCGTCCAGGAAGATAATCATTGTCTAACATCAATAATCCCACAAACCACACAAAAAACACACTAAAAGAAAATTGACACGTTCTCTAAAATTGTCAAGGCAACGAAAACTGATGGCATATTTGTCCATAAATCTATAACCATTTCCTTTGACAAGTTCACAAGATTATCACAATAGAAAAATAGAAAGACTTTATAAACCCTCAGCACAAAGGTGGGATCCATACATGTCAAGCAGCGTCAAGGTGGAGACTCACTTACATAAGTAATTTCAAAAAGTTCACAATCTACATCTTTCAGCCGAACAAGAACCAACGCTCTGTGAAATACAATTGTGTGCAATATGCCTGCAGGAAAAAGGTTTCAAATATTCAGAAAGAAAAAAGAATGCATGTGATAGTTTGTAACCTAAATAAAACTTGGAAAGTAATAAATCTAGAAATAAGGGAAGTTAAAGCACTGATAGAAGTTCAGAAGTTAATACATTACAGGATAGCAACAAATAAAATTATCAATAATTCTAGTATGAAGTATAAATATAGATAGCTATAAAAGAAGTGAAACCACAAGGCATTCCTAACCTTCATTTCTATGTGAAACCATAATTCTATTCAATCCAAAACAATTTTCTACTTAAAGAAATCAGTAAAGAAACTAGAGCACTCTTATTACATTGTTATCCAGTGCAGCATTAGAACGTTGGGACTAATTGCAAAGAGCAGTTTGTGTACCCGCCGAAACTAACAGCAATTCTACATTTCAACCAAAAGTCTTCTTATAGCAGTTGACATCAAGCAACATGTATTCTTTACTGTACTACTACTAACCAATACAGTTGTAGCATAGAGCCTATTCATATTAATTATTTTCTTTTGCCATCAGCAATAGTGAGAGCATTGTCGTTGATAATTTTAAGCTCCCATTTTTATTAATCTAACTTCTATGGCAACACCAACATTAGATATAATTCAATAATAACCTCAGGCTGACTTCCAAATTCCAAATCAAGCAAGACACCAAACATTTCACAATACCAAGGAGAACAAGCAACAAGATGAATTGAAATTTTTCATAAGTATATTCAAGACAAAAATTGTATTAGCATCTTTATTCCAAGTAACAATATTTTCTCTTTAATTCCAATCAATGGACTTAGTTGATTCAAGTTGTGAGTTAATGATCTACAAGAAGATCAAATGTTTTATTTGCCTTTGTATTTTCTTCCACGTAATAGATCTGGCGACATAAATTGTGCTTCTTTAAGGGAGTCTCAAAGCTATTTTTTTAGCATGTCAATGGCTAAATGATGAATGAGTTTTGGTTTGAGTTATTAAGAGTTGTATTGAGTGAATGAGTTCTCATATGAAAGAGTTATTAGAGATGTTTGACTCAATATTATATTTTATACTCCTCCTTTGATTAATGAAAATAACTTTATCGTTCAAAAAATAAAGGTTCTCTTTATTATATTTGAAAAAGTATACTTACCTTAAGGAAACATTATATGTAACAAAATTAACCAAAAATAAAAATCGATAAGGACGTCCGTCACAGGACTATATTACTAAAGAATGCCAACCATTTGACTAAAACTTGCAAGATGTGCTCATTTTTGCTGCCCATAAAAACTTCCATTCATTTGTTCTTTAGCAATAATCAATCTCAATCAACTCCAAACTGATTTTTTCTCAACCCAGCACCTGTTTTTTTTTGCTAAACTTAGTCTGCTCATTTTTCATCTCTATGACACTCTAAAGGTGTGCTTGGATAACCAACACGCCAAAAGACACACAAAGCCTATTTCTAGGTCAATCTGAGTAACAATAATAAAGGAAAAGTAAGATTTGCCAGAAAGCAACATGAGATTTCGTTGAGTTTTACCTGCACTCTAACCACTAGCAGGTGCATGGCAGATTTGATTTCAAATCACGGAAGAGATCGTATTGAAAGGGGAAAAAAACACACACACAAAAAAAAAAGCGTGCGGAAAAAAGTCAAAAGAAAAATTGCAAATATTTTAGTAATCAATATTTCAGCTTAATGTGTATGATGGCAGTCTTGTTCAAATGCTTTCCAAGACGTGATGAGCTCCAACACCAAATAATTGATCAGAGAAAAGGCCAATGGGTAAGAGTTGTGTAAACTGCATCTTTACGAGAACTGTCTTAAACATAGTGAAGGTCAAGATCTGACCAAAATGGTTTCTGTTAAAAACCACAGTATGATGCTAAGTCATCGTATGGAAGAAATTGAAGCAAGGTTTTTACACCTATGTTGCTGTCAATACTGTGCAAATATTTTGGATGGAGCGTCTCCAAGAAATCAAATGCAACGCAAATAAATAAAATCTACACCAAATCGACGCAGATAACTACAGATTGCTACAAGAAATGAAGCAGAATAGAAAAAAAAAATTTACATCCCAACACCTCGCGAATCTCCAAGGGCGCCAGCACCTGATTCAACGATCAAACCAACAAATTATTCAACTAATTAGACAACTCAAAGTCTGCATGATTCATCGCCGATCCATCCAAACAAAGGCGATTTATTAAACGAGATCGGAGCCCAGAGATGAGAGCTTTACAGGTTCCTTGAGTTGGCAAGCCTCGCAGTTCACGGTGGCTCGGCAAGCACTGGCCGGAATTAGGGTTTCGATGAGATCACTGAAGATCGGGTTGGGCTTTGGGGGGCCAAAATTAGGGCTTCTGGGATTTTGAGAATTGAGAAAAAGGAAGCCGAGAGACGAGAACGGTACCCAAAATATAAAGGAAAGAAGACGGCGGGTTTTCAAAAAAAACAAGATTTCCTTTTTTGTTAAATCTAATTTCGAAATATTATTATTATTTTATTTTTTATAGTTTATTTGCTCTGTTTTCTGGCCCGTCTACCTCTCCTTTTAATGGGCCACTACAGGCTCATTTGGCCCATTTTGTCCAGGAGAGGTTTTTTTTTTTTGACCCCCACCCCATAAGAATGTACTTTTATTAGAAAAAGCCTGCAGGAGATAACTCCTGAGAAAAATCAAAAATCACTCGTTAACAATAATAAAAAAAAACACAAATTTTGTTAAATTTAATTTGTGGAACTTTTCTATTAGGATTATTCTTATATATACTCCCCAAATTTTTCGTATTTTAAAAATTACCCCAAAATCTTTATATTTCTAAAATTACCCTCCAAATCTTTAATTTGATCAAATTTGTCTTTACGGTCACTCGATGTTAAAAACTTAACAGATTTGGATTAAAATTACCCAATTACTCTCCTTATTTAACTCCCACTTAAAGCTCATTTACTATCCTAAATTATTCCCCCAAATCGACCCTAAATCTATCGTACTCTCCCTCTCTCTACACAAGTCAAACAAAAACCCTAAATCTATCGTACTCTCTCTCTCTCTCTACACGGGTCAAACCCTAAATCTGTCGTACTCTCCCTCTCTCTACAGGGGTCGACGAAAAAGAGGAGAAGAGGAGAGGGATTTAAAGGCGTCGGAAAAGATCGTTGGTGATCGTTGGTGGTCCACGAACCGTTGTAGAGGTAAAATTAGAATTTAATAAAATTTTAACAAATATTAGTTTTTAACTGACGGTGTGGGCAATTCTGATCAAATTAAAGATCCAGGAGGGGTTAATTTAAGAAATATGAAAGATTTAGTGGGTAATTTCATAAATACGAAGATTTTAGGGGTATATATAAAAATAACCCTTTCTTTTATTGGATGAAAGAGAATAAAAAAAATACAACAATATGTTCTATCCATAGGGACCTTCTTGTTAACCATAAAGTAGTGAAACTGTCAATTACACTGTTAATAAGAGGAGAAAAATATATATATAACAATGTATGAATATAACCATGTCCATAGAGACCCCATGACTGGCAAACTTGTAATAATTTTTAAGAACGATACAAGTAATGTCAATAAAAAGGTAGATAATTGCAACTCAAACAATGAATTTTTCAAAACCAATCCATTCAAAAACTGACAGCCCAAAATTTTAACAGGAATCAGTTCAGAACATGAAACTCACCTTGAATGCAATATATGAACAACTACAGTATAAATAAATCCAAACAATCCATTATTTTGCTAAACGTGTAATACCCCGTTTCCGGAATACGTACTTAGTTGCGTATTCAGATTTTCAGTCGTATTTTTCGATTTGTTTCCTGTATTTATTCTGTATGATGAATTCCTTATATGATTGTTTTTGTTTTGGATTTGGATTCGTGGACACGGAGTCAGCCCTAGTCTGAACCGAAGGACCCGATCCTAGTATATTACTCGATTTAGATATTCTGATAATTAGAATTGACCGATTTTAGTTTTAAATATCATTTTCCAATATTATATATTTTCCATGATTTTCTAGATTTTTCTGGAATTAAAATAAAAATCTTCAAAACCGGTGTCGGCCAGTGCCGCTGACCGATTCCTGGATTTTTAATTCTCAAACGGTTTGGAATTTCTAAATGATTCTTTAGACATTATTCCTTAGAATCATATTTTCTACCTACATTCTTTTTCTGAGGATTTTATGATTTTATGGAAATTCCAACGGAGTCGGTAAATTATTGATTCCAGGATTTTTAATTTTAAAACTATAAAGTATTTCTTTGAACGGATTTCACTATTGGTCTTCATACGTTATTCTTGATTTTTGGTAAAATTTCCAGATCATTCCGAGACACTTGAATTTCGGGCATTTTTCCAATTATCGCATATTCCAATTTCCACCTTGTCATGCCACCTCATTTCCCACTCACCCTCTCACCTAACCCCACTCATTCTCTCTCTCACCCATGGCCGGCCAAGTGGCCACCCTAGGGACACCTCACCCCTCCCCTTTCACACAAAGCCCCCTTGCATTTATCCTATTTCAATCTCCTTTACAAAATCCCCAACCTATATAATCCTTTTCATTTGCAAATCACCCTTTTTCTCTTCCACTTCAACAAGAGAGCTCCTCCAAATCCTCTCATCTCCTCCACCAAAACCCTAGCTTCAAGGATCCATCTCAAGACTTCAAGAACCCATCTAGGGCTTCACCACAAGGGCTTCATCTCCAACCACCAACCCCAAGGCAACACCAAGATCCACTCCTTCAACCCTAGCTTCAACAACAATTCATGGATTGAAGCCATCATCTTCTTCATCTTGGATCAAACCCCAAATCCAACCCATCCATGTGAGTACCTTACTCACCAAGACCTAGATAGCTCTCTATATTCTTGTGATGTGAACTCTTGAACACTTGCACCATAAAAATCACATTTTTGCCATCAAGAACAACCTCCAAGTTCTGTTCTGTAAACTGCTCCCCGACCAGTATTAGTCGACTTGACCTAGAACCTAGTCGACTAGAACACTTAGCTGAAACCTAGTTTTTCTGGAAAACACAGTATTAGTCGACTTACCCCAAATATTAGTCGACTGATCAACCCTCTGGAAATCCCTATTAGTCGACTCCCGAATTCACCTAGTCGACTAACCCTCCTTAGACCAGAAACCTTAACTCTCGGCCCTAGTCGACTTGACTATATTATTAGTCGACTATAGACTATTAGTCGACTACCCATTCTTCCCTAGTCGACTAATTTATCCTGAGACAGAAACCCCAACTTTCTGTATCACAGACTTAGTCGACTTAAGTATCTGTTAGTCGACTTAAGATCATTATTAGTCGACTACCCCTCCTAGCCTAGTCGACTAACTATTCCCTGAAACCAAACCCAACTCTCTGGAAACCAGTTCTAGTCGACTATACCAGACTGTTAGTCGACTAACTCCACTATTAGTCGACTACTCTTCCATCCTAGTCGACTAACTTTGCCTAGCCATCTTAGTTGATTCCTTTCTTGAACATGAACCTTACCCTCTAGACTTACATCACCTATAGGTATTACTTGACTTGTCTTTAGACACCCATCATCTTCCATTCTTTCTCTCTCTCATCTTCACTCTACATATTTATATCCCAGGTTGCGGCGCATTCCGAACTTCAGTGGATTACGGATATTTCGGTATATTGGTGACTCAGGCGAGTATTCTCGCTACCCTCTTACTTTACTATTTCATTGATTATGCAAATGTTCTCGCTCTAGCTCTATGTATTTTATTTCATGTTTCATGTCTTTTACTGTGCTATACTATGCGTGGCCGACCCTTCGTGGTCGTTGTACTTTGGGTTACTTTTATATTACCTTGCCATACCATTACCTCGGACTATTCAGTTGCATGCTCTTATTTAACACATGTATATCACCTGACCATCTAGAGTGTTATCACCTGACCACCTGACATACTACTATTTGGCTAGACCCTCTTGGTATGACCTGACTTACCCAGACTATTATCAACCTCTTGACATAACTTATCACCTGATTATTATCAATCTCTTATATGTTTGGTTGCTTATTCATTATCACCATCCTATCATGCTATCACCTTACACCCAGCATGATAACTTGACTTGTGATTATCATCTTTACGGGGACCTTGACTTATGATTCTGTGTCATGATCAGTGACTTGTTCTCCTGCTTTACATGCAGTGACCTGACTATATATATTTGTGTACTCCTGATTCCTGATCATGTCTATTTCCTGTTTTTCCCGTAAAATGATAATTAAACTATTGAATCTTAAAATGGACCAACTTGTATTGGGTCGGGGGAAACATGCGGATATCGATATGTGTTCGTGTTTACAGTGGCATTAGGTTGTGCACTATATATCCGGTCTTACCTGTGGTACTCCAGGGGACCGAGGGGAGTGCTTTCTCCCTTTCCTGTTTACTGTCATGACAAGGGCATACATAAGTCCCTCCTGTTTAGCCTTGCGGCAGGTTCCGTCTTCAAGCAACGGAACAATACTGGGCCGTGGTCCCGGGTATGCACGGGACCCACTGTAAACATAGTTCGTTGATACAACCGCTGTTTCCAATAACAACCTCGACTTGCTTATATATGGATGTATGTGAGTTGGCCGTACACCGAGACACATACCGAGATATATGGGTTAGACGAGTAATAATAAAGTGTCATAATAACCGGCTCTTTAAGTTGTAAGTAGAGGTATGTGGAATGGGACGCATACCAAAGCCTACATCTTAAATAGCTATGAATCTGTGATGTGCCTTACCGTATTTGCTTTTCCCGGACTTTATATCGGATTTCCTGTTTTATGAGTATTATGTGTAGCTCGAGTTTTATGATGCTTATGTTATACCTGTTCTTATATATATATATACTTCATTTGTGTTCTAACCCTCCTGTCTTCTGAGTTTGATACTTGCGTTCCTCCTGGCTCGCCACCCGGCTTTGTATCCTACTCGCCTGGGGAGTTTCACTGACTCCCCTGGATTCTCACGTCCAGGTTATGGAGCTAGGAGCGGGTGGATTCTCCCAGTTGCTGTTCAGAGTAGCGGTAGCGTGGAGCTTCAGCCGAACTTTCAGAGCCACATCCTTCCAGGCCCCCTGTGTGCCTCTCGAGTTTCCTCTTAGCAACTCGTGAGTGCTCTTTTATACTTTTCACTTGTACAGTTCCTTGTATACATGTATGTGAGCCCCTTTTATACTGTTCATATATATTGTGTATCTCTTGTATTCCCGCATTTGCGCATATTAGTGATATGATATTCATGTAATATTAGATCACTACTGGTGATAGTTCTGTGATTGTATATATGTGTTGGAATGTATAATGCACCATATGCTTCCGTACTCTGATTCTTGTCTGTACTGATGCTTAGCGTATATACGGGAAGGTACTTCGGACTTACGTATATACGTTGCAGTGACGACCCCGTATTCGTGGAATCGGGGCGTTACAAAACGATGCTATATACCATTAATAATTCTCATGCCAATCGAGCAGTGAAGGCTCTGAGTTTGGAATAGACCTTGCCTGCGGGCGATCCTAGAATGAGACGTCTCTGGCAAACTTGATACTCAAAAACGATCCCCCCGGATATGAATCTCTGCGTCAGCTATAACTATTCGAATTCGAGTGGCATTTTCGATGGCAAACTTTGTTTTGCCTCCTTTCCCTGAAAGCCTGCCAATAGCACGAGAACGGTGCTCCCTATTGAGAGTCTTGACGTCCTTGATCACGAAAGAGTCCACATATAGATCATCAAGACGCGGAAGAGCAAGGGCAGATGCAACATCAAACCCGAGTATAAATGCGTGGACAAAATCAACACATTTCTGTAGGTTAGAAACATCTGGCGTGTCTTTCGTTGTCTTTAGCTCCACCCTGCTGGCCTGAAGCAGAAAATGAGATATAAATATTTGTGGACAAGTACCTAAAATCATCTTAGCTGCAGAAAGGTTTGTTACTTTATATTCAAAGGGAATGTATGATGCAGAAGTAACAACTAGTTGAAAAAACTTAAGTCAGGGATTTCATGTTGAGGATGATAGTCAAAGAAATGTCATGAAATCTGGAGAATAAATGTGCATCTGAGTTGTGTCGAGCATGTTAAAAATCAGAACAAAGAGATCTTTCCCATCGTATAATTTTACAGAAAAAGGAGGTATATGTCAAAGAGTGATACCTTTCTTTTACTTCTATTCCTGTTACTCCACTTGCATAAACTTCATTTTCTATTATAGCTAGTTCTCAAAGGTGAATTCTGTTAAAGAGTGTTCGTTAATGTCGACGCGGTGTATCCTGTTACTACCATTAAAGGTGTTGATTAATGTCGACATGGTGTATCATGTTGCTAGTCATGGAATCTTGCCAACTTATCATTAGATGTTTGAGTTGCCTTAAGATTAAGAATTATTTTCACATGTTCCAAACATGTGAGTTTGTTTGGGTGTTCTTTGCTTATTTTGTGCCTTAATTAGAGTGACAATGCGAGTCATGACTCCCTCTACAAAATCTGATAGATTGAGTATTTTGTTCATATATTTCAAACAGATGATTCTGACTGTTTTTTTTTGTCTCATTTCAAGACTTAAAGATGAAAGAGAAAATGCAATGCTCTCTAGCAAATCTTATCACATTATCCATCTGTCAAGACCAACATTACAAAACGTATGTCATGCCATTGCATATGCCAATATGGGAACCTACTGTTGCACTGCTTCCGTTGAACGTGGGACAATTGAAAGAGGAGGCAGTTCAAGTTAGATTTGTGCTGGCCTAAAGTAAGAAGGGTGGAGTCCGATCAAATAAAACCTGAACTAATACGACCAGCTTTCCTATACATCTATGGTTGACATATTTCCTCATACACACCTATTACCTGTATACCTGTTACTTGCACTGCTTCCATCAAATAGAGAGCACCAATGAGTTGCGGATGAAATTTGAATTAGATTTAAATTGGTCAGGTTCTATCCAACTCAAGAAAAGCCTGGTTCAGTTTTGCCAACTTAAATTCGTTAATCAGATCTAATCCAAACCCTTCATCTCCAGCTCCAAAATAGAAGCTGAAGTGGCTGCAACTGTGACAGAAACAATATATTTTCTTATTATCCTTCACAACTTACTCCTCTTCCCTAAGCTTCTCAGTCTTCCTCTTTTATTTCTAACTTTTCCTTCCTTCTTTCGAATTGATTTTCATTTCAATAATCAGCAGTGACACAGGTGAACCTAGCTTACTTGCTTACAAAAAAAGAGCTCCTCGGTAGTTTAGGGGAATAAAGAGTGTTGCTCAGCTCTACAATCTTAAACTAATAAATTACATAATAATTAATAAAATGCAGACTGGATCTGGACTTCATTTTTATGATAAGGCCCTCAATTGCTTATCATTTCTCAGGCCAAAGTCATTGACATCAGCCAGGTAAACTCAATCCATTTGTGGAGATCAATTGTAGTGCATCTTGCTCATCAGCAAACCTTGTTTTCGATTACACTATGACAATTGATGATGACAAGGACTATAATTTGCACAAAAAGACAATTAATAGTAAGTAATACTAAGTTTTCAATAGAACATATAAGTTACCTTGGCAAATCAAAATGGTAAGATAGACTTAACTGTCACGAATACTTGAATCTGCCTTGACTCGATTGGCATTGAAACATCAGATGTCTAGCTTTTGATCCAGCTGAATAAAGTAAGGAAAATACTTTTTGTCATTATTCCTCAACAATCTATGCGCCAACTTATAATTAATCACGATGGCCAATAAAGCCTTTTTTTTTTTTGCTCAAACTGTTTTCTTTTCCCGTGGAATATAACATGTCTTGTAACGCCCCGATTTCACGGATACGGGGACGTCACTGCGACGTATATACGTAGGTCAGAAGAAGCCCCCACGTATATACGCTAAGCATAAAAGTACAATAAGTAATCAGAGTACGACACAAAGCGTGGTATTCTTCCATATGCCAACACAAAAGTACATGTACAAAGTCATCACAGTATGATAAACATATACACATTACATGTGTCTTTTATCATAACAAGTCCAAAAGTAAAATATACAGGATAAATACAAGATGCTCACGAGTAGGGTGAAGATCCCGTGAGTCAAAAGAGGAGACTAGCACGGAAGAAGCTGGGACAAATCAGCCTGTTCTCAAGGAAAACTCGATCTACAGTGGACAGCTCCACTTCGATCCAGCTTCTAACCTGAACATACAAATCCAAGGGAGTCAGGACCTCCCAACAATGAACGGGCTACATGCCAAGTGGCAAAGAGATAAGAATAGGGGGTTAGAACACAAGTGTGATATACACGGACAGGTATAGCATAATCATAAATCAGGAAGTCCCAAGTAAAGCTGAATATAAGCAAGACTGATTGTATACGCTTAAGTCACGGTCACATGAGACTAGTACATCGAAGGAATAATCCAAATAAGGAAACCCTCATATATATACCCTTGTCTCATGCCACATAAATCCAAGCGTATAGAATCAGAGTTGCAAATCGTATCATAGTCAAAACAGGAATGCATAACAATAATGATCAGGGGTCCATAGCACGAGTAAAGGATACACATAACGGAAACTATAATAGGAAACACAACAGAAATCAATAGGCGATGTCTATTATTATTATTACTCGTCTGACCCATATATCTCGGTATGTGTCCAGGTGTGCACCCCAACACACATACATCCATATATAAGTTATCCGAGGGTTGTTAACGGAAGCAGATGGAGAACTGATAGAGCTTCTTATAATGGTACTCATGCACCGGGGACCAGTCTTCTGGCCCAACGGTTCCCACCACCTGGGACCGGCTTTGTTCACATGCACCGGGGACCAGTTTAGTGGTCCAACGGTTCCCACCACCTGGGACCGGCTTTGGAGGCTCGAAGTCCCCCTAATAGTAATCATAACAGTAATCATAACAGTACCGCCAATATATGTCATTCCCATACTATAAGCAAGATATCATTCCGGCATCCATCACTTCCTCCCATACCCATACAAGTTGTCCTTTTTATGATTTATTAGCTAATTATCACTTTATGGGAAATAATAGAAAATGAACATGATCAGGATTTTAGGAGTACACCAGTACTATATAGTCAGGTCACTGCATGTAAAGTAGGAAAACAGGTCACTGATCATGAAACTGAATAACAAGTCAATATTCCCGTAAAAGAGATAATCACAAGTCAAATATATCATGCTGGATGTAAAGTGATAGCATGACAAGTGGTGATGTATATCAGGTAACACGTATACAAAGAGATTGATAATTATTCAAGGTGAGTCATGGTCTAGCCAGAGGGTATAGCAAGTCAGGTGATATACATGTGTTAAAAGGAAACATAAAACTGACAAGTCTAAAGAATTGACAAGCGGTTGATAATGTTAATGAACAAGTCATGAAATACCAGTTATGAAGTATTTAGCAAGGATAATACATCACCCATGTATCAAGGTTAGGATCTAATTTCAGAAAAAATAAGAATCAACAATTTTGGCCCAAAACCAGACTATCGGTCGACTGGGTTAAATGGCCGGTCGACCGATACGGGACAGTCACCAACTAACGGTCGACGTCCGGTCGACCGATACAAGGCCGTGACCTCCAGGTTTGGTCGGTCGACTTCCGGTCGACTGCCGGTCGACCGGAGACACAACTAACGGTCGCCTGTCGGTCGACTGCCGGTCGACCGATACAGGGCCGTGAGCTCCAGGGTTTCCTAGCGGTCGACTGGTTGGTGAACCGGTCGACCGCCTACTCAAAACTGTGCACGTTCGTGCACATCGGTCGACTGCCGGTCGACTACCGGTCGACCGGACTTCTGAAATATGCTGCTGTTAGGTCTAAAAATCAGATTTTTGGTGTGGTTGATTTTGATGTCTAAAAATATGATTTTGATGACATAAAGGGACATGATTTGGCAACACAAGTATACAAGGAATTTTACGAGTCTTGGTGAGTAAAAATACTCACCTCGAATGGTTATTTGGGGCTTTACGAGTCCGGAAAGATCGTGGTCGTTAACTTGGTCCACGACGATATCTCCGATGAAGAAGTAGACGATCCCCAATCCAAAGTGGTTACTTGGTTGAGATGGAGATGATGAAGTTGAGTTGATGAGGGAATTTGTGAAGGCTAATATCTTTGTGGAAGTGAAGAAAAAAGAAATAGAAATGTATAGGAAAGTTTATATAGGATTTGATTTTGTTAAGGAGATGTAATATTGGAGAAGAAAGGGGGTTTTTATGTAAAATAGGGAGGTGAGGTGTCCCCCCTAGCCAATCAAATCTTGCCATGGAGATGATGAGGTGGAGAAAATATGTGGTGGAGGATTAATGGAAGGGTGTGGAAGTTTAGATATTTTGGGTTTGGCTTGTGGAGGAAGTTAAAGGAAATAAGGAAAAGGAAAAAGGAAAAGAAATGAGAAAAGAGAAGATATTTTCTCTAACTCGGAAAATAAAAATATTAAAACCACGGATTCCCGGGTTGAAGTCATGGATGCGGAAATCTTTCGGGAAAATACCGGATACGTCCCGAAATCAAGTATCTCGGAACGACCCGAACTAAATATCAAAAATCAAGAATATTATATTAAGAAACATAGTGAAATCCGTTTTAAGAAATACTTTATAGTTTTAAAACTAAAAACCCCGGAATCAGTAAAATACCGACTCCGTTGGAATTTTCATAAATTCATAAAATCCTCAGAAAAAGAATGTAGGTAGAAAATATGATTCTAAGGAATAATGCCTAAAGGGCCATCTTTAAATTCCTAACTGTTTGTGAAATAAAAATACTGGAATCAGTCTTCTACCGACTCCGGTGGAATATCCATAAATTCGTAAAATCTTCAGAAAAAGTATTTAAGTAATAAACATAATTCTAAGAAGAAATGTCTAAAGAATCTTCTAGAAATTCTAAACAGTTTGTAAGATAAAAATTCAGGAATCGATCAGCGGCACTGGTCGACACCGATTTTGAAGAATTTCCTTTTAATTCCGGAAAATTCCAGAAAATCATAGAAAATATAATACGTTGGAAAATGATATTTAAAATTAAAATCGGTCAGATATAAGAAGTAAATCAAAAAATACGATCGAAAAACTGAATACGCAAATAAGTACGTATTCCGAGAACAGGGTATTACAATCCACCCACCTTACAAAAATTGCGTCCTCGCAATTTCATTAAGGGGTAAATTGAACATACAGGGGACAAGGGTGAAATCAAAGGTCTCAAACATTCCAAAACAGGGTTAAAGTGAACATATGAAAGTGAACATATGAAGGACTAAAATAGACAAGGAGAGGATGATAAGGAAATATTAAGAAAGATAACTAACGTAAATACAAGATCTGGGGTAGTGGTTACCATGATATCCTCAAGGTTCCTGATCTGGATACTGGTCTCCACATTCAGCTGCATCATCTGATGCCTCTGCTGCCATGATGTAACCTTGGCCTCTACCCCGGTCTGCTCTAGGTCTTGCTCCCCTACCATACTGTTGGGGTGGAAATGGAGCTCTCCGATCAACGTGTTCTGGATGCCTCCTAAGTGGCGGGACTGGAAGTGCTGGGACTGGATGTGAAGGGGCTGGAAGAGCTGGTCTAACAGGTACTGGAAGTGCTGGTCGGACTGGTGCCACATGTCCAAACTTCTTGTGTGGGCAATCCCTTAGCATATGTCTCCCTGATCCACACGCTAAACATAATCCCTTGGCCTCTCGACAATCTCTCTTATAATGTCCGGGTCTGTGGCAGTAATTGCATACCATCTGAGAAAGAGGAGATTGGAATGGTCTCTGAATCATCGGGCCTTGGGTTACCCTAACTCCATCATCCTCATCCATTAACTGAAAAGGCCTCTTCTTGGCTTGGTTCCTCATCAAGTTCTCTTTCTTCTTCTCTAGTCCACGCTCCACTTCTCGAGCTATGGTGAGAACTGCTGAATATGTCTTCAGCTGCTGGGGCATTAGAAAGACTTGTATATCCATCTGCAATCCCTGCTGGAATCTGCTTGCCCGCTTCTCCTCATCCGTCACCATATACGGAGCGAAGCGGCTAAGCCTCAGAAATTCCGCGGCATACTCATCCACGGACTTGTTCCCTTGCTGAAGTCTGATGAACTGCTCTTCTATGTCCTTCTGAGCAGTGGCAGGGAAGAACCTGCTATAGAAGCTCTTGGAGAATGTGTCCCAAGTGACAGGCTTCTCCAATCTGGCTTCTTCAGCTAGCCACCAAGTTCTAGCTACATCTTTCAACTGAATCTTGGCGACCTCAACTTGGTTTTCCTCTGGTACTCGGGCTGCTTTCAACAGGTTTGATGTGTCCGTCAGCCATTGTTCAGCATCCAGGGGTTTCTCTTCACCCGTGAATATGGCTGGCTGCAGCCGTCTAAAATCTGAGATATTCCCCGGCCTCTGTCCTTTAGGAACTGCTAATTCTTGCCGGAGGAGCTCCGTCTGTTGCTGCTGGTTCTCCATCATCATCTGGATAACCCTCAGTATATCCACATTCTCTCCTGTGGGTCCATTCGAAACTTGCCCAGAGTGATTACGGCCCGACCTTCTCTCCATACCGAATTGGGAAAAGATAACTGGAATTGGAAACAAATGGAAGGAGTTTAGGACACGAAAGAATTAATCAAGGAAGGAATTCAGGAAAGACTAGATAACTTTGTACATTGTAGTTGGCAATTGCAAATTACAATAATTTGCTACTTGATTGTACTTTAGGTGTGAGAGCCTAAGCTCTGATACCAACCTGTAACGCCCCGATTTCACGGATACGGGGACGTCACTGCGACGTATATACGTAGGTCAGAAGAAGCCCCCACGTATATACGCTAAGCATAAAAGTACAATAAGTAATCAGAGTACGACACAAAGCGTGGTATTCTTCCATATGCCAACACAAAAGTACATGTACAAAGTCATCACAGTATGATAAACATATACACATTACATGTGTCTTTTATCATAACAAGTCCAAAAGTAAAATATACAGGATAAATACAAGATGCTCACGAGTAGGGTGAAGATCCCGTGAGTCAAAAGAGGAGACTAGCACGGAAGAAGCTGGGACAAATCAGCCTGTTCTCAAGGAAAACTCGATCTACAGTGGACAGCTCCACTTCGATCCAGCTTCTAACCTGAACATACAAATCCAAGGGAGTCAGGACCTCCCAACAATGAACGGGCTACATGCCAAGTGGCAAAGAGATAAGAATAGGGGGTTAGAACACAAGTGTGATATACACGGACAGGTATAGCATAATCATAAATCAGGAAGTCCCAAGTAAAGCTGAATATAAGCAAGACTGATTGTATACGCTTAAGTCACGGTCACATGAGACTAGTACATCGAAGGAATAATCCAAACAAGGAAACCCTCATATATATACCCTTGTCTCATGCCACATAAATCCAAGCGTATAGAATCAGAGTTGCAAATCGTATCATAGTCAAAACAGGAATGCATAACAATAATGATCAGGGGTCCATAGCACGAGTAAAGGATACACATAACGGAAACTATAATAGGAAACACAACAGAAATCAATAGGCGATGTCTATTATTATTATTACTCGTCTGACCCATATATCTCGGTATGTGTCCAGGTGTGCACCCCAACACACATACATCCATATATAAGTTATCCGAGGGTTGTTAACGGAAGCAGATGGAGAACTGATAGAGCTTCTTATAATGGTACTCATGCATCGGGGACCAGTCTTCTGGCCCAACGGTTCCCACCACCTGGGACCAGCTTTGTTCACATGCACCGGGGACCAGTTTAGTGGTCCAACGGTTCCCACCACCTGGGACCGGCTTTGGAGGCTCGAAGTCCCCCTAATAGTAATCATAACAGTAATCATAACAGTACCGCCAATATATGTCATTCCCATACTATAAGCAAGATATCATTCCGGCATCCATCACTTCCTCCCATACCCATACAAGTTGTCCTTTTTAAGATTTATTAGCTAATTATCACTTTATGGGAAATAATAGAAAATGAACATGATCAGGATTTTAGGAGTACACCAGTACTATATAGTCAGGTCACTGCATGTAAAGTAGGAAAACAGGTCACTGATCATGAAACTGAATAACAAGTCAATATTCCCGTAAAAGAGATAATCACAAGTCAAATATATCATGCTGGATGTAAAGTGATAGCATGACAAGTGGTGATGTATATCAGGTAACACGTATACAAAGAGATTGATAATTATTCAAGGTGAGTCATGGTCTAGCCAGAGGGTATAGCAAGTCAGGTGATATACATGTGTTAAAAGGAAACATAAAACTGACAAGTCTAAAGAATTGACAAGCGGTTGATAATGTTAATGAACAAGTCATGAAATACCAGTTATGAAGTATTTAGCAAGGATAATACATCACCCATGTATCAAGGTTAGGATCTAATTTCAGAAAAATAAGAATCAACAATTTTGGCCCAAAACCAGACTATCGGTCGACTGGGTTAAATGGCCGGTCGACCGATACGGGACAGTCACCAACTAACGGTCGACGTCCGGTCGACCGATACAAGGCCGTGACCTCCAGGTTTGGTCGGTCGACTTCCGGTCGACTGCCGGTCGACCGGAGACACAACTAACGGTCGCCTGTCGGTCGACTGCCGGTCGACCGATACAGGGCCGTGAGCTCCAGGGTTTCCTAGCGGTCGACTGGTTGGTGAACCGGTCGACCGCCTACTCAAAACTGTGCACGTTCGTGCACATCGGTCGACTGCCGGTCGACTACCGGTCGACCGGACTTCTGAAATATGCTGCTGTTAGGTCTAAAAATCAGATTTTTGGTGTGGTTGATTTTGATGTCTAAAAATATGATTTTGATGACATAAAGGGACATGATTTGGCAACACAAGTATACAAGGAATTTTACGAGTCTTGGTGAGTAAAAATACTCACCTCGAATGGTTATTTGGGGCTTTACGAGTCCGGAAAGATCGTGGTCGTTAACTTGGTCCACGACGATATCTCCGATGAAGAAGTAGACGATCCCCAATCCAAAGTGGTTACTTGGTTGAGATGGAGATGATGAAGTTAAGTTGATGAGGGAATTTGTGAAGGCTAATATCTTTGTGGAAGTGAAGAAAAAAGAAATAGAAATGTATAGGAAAGTTTATATAGGATTTGATTTTGTTAAGGAGATGTAATATTGGAGAAGAAAGGGGGTTTTTGTGTAAAATAGGGGAGGTGAGGTGTCTCCCCTAGCCAATCAAATCTTGCCATGGAGATGATGAGGTGGAGAAAATATGTGGTGGAGGATTAATGGAAGGGTGTGGAAGTTTAGATATTTTGGGTTTGGCTTGTGGAGGAAGTTAAAGGAAATAAGGAAAAGGAAAAAGGAAAAGAAATGAGAAAAGAGAAGATATTTTCTCTAACTCGGAAAATAAAAATATTAAAACCACGGATTCCCGGGTTGAAGTCATGGATGTGGAAATCTTTCGGGAAAATACCGGATACGTCCCGAAATCAAGTATCTCGGAACGACCCGAACTAAATATCAAAAATCAAGAATATTATATTAAGAAACATAGTGAAATCCGTTTTAAGAAATACTTTATAGTTTTAAAACTAAAAACCCCGGAATCAGTAAAATACCGACTCCGTTGGAATTTTCATAAATTCATAAAATCCTCAGAAAAAGAATGTAGGTAGAAAATATGATTCTAAGGAATAATGCCTAAAGGGCCATCTTGAAATTCCTAACTGTTTGTGAAATAAAAATACTGGAATCAGTCTTCTACCGACTCCGGTGGAATATCCATAAATTCGTAAAATCTTCAGAAAAAGTATTTAAGTAATAAACATAATTCTAAGAAGAAATGTCTAAAGAATCTTCTAGAAATTCTAAACAGTTTGTAAGATAAAAATTAGGGAATCGATCAGCGGCACTGGTCGACACCGATTTTGAAGAATTTCCTTTTAATTCCGGAAAATTCCAGAAAATCATAGAAAATATAATACGTTGGAAAATGATATTTAAAATTAAAATCGGTCAGATATAAGAAGTAAATCAAAAAATACGATCGAAAAACTGAATACGCAAATAAGTACGTATTCCGAGAACGGGGTATTACATGTCTCATTCCTTAACTGAGATACTGAACTATTGGTTTATTTGGTTACAGAAGGCCATGTCCCTAAATTTGGCAATTGGGAAGGCACTGGCGATGTACCCTATACCCAGTATTTTGATAATGCTCGAAAGGAAAAATTGCAGGAAAGTTAATCAATCCAAATGACCCCCAAGAAAACCCAGACTCATTTAGTAGACACCATCAAGTTATTGCCCCTCCAATCTGGACTTCATCTCAAGGTCTGTTTGGTTGTCGTAACTGACCGTAATTCGTAGTTGTAATTGGTAAAGTCTTTTACAATTATAAATGAGTTACATGTATGTAAATTTTACGGTGTTTGGTTGGTAATATAAAATTGTAAAGTGGGAAGGTGTATTGTACTTTACGGTGTTTGGCTGTCGTAATGTATAAGTCGTAAGTGAAAACGTTGACCACAAAATTAACTATTTGGTGATTTTAAAAGTTTTAATACTGCAAATAAATATTAAAAAAAGTTAAATATTAAAAAATCTTAATATTAATATAAAAAATATTACAAATTTGTCTGACCACAAAATTAACTGTAACTGGGCTGTAAGTGAGTGGTAACTGGGTTGCAAGTGAGTGTTAGTTGAGTTACATAAGTCTTTACGAATTACGGTCCAAACAAACGCCATAGTTGTAACTGGGTAGTAAGTCATTTACGAATTACGGAGTTTTACGTGAAACAAACGGCCCCTGAGTTGGAAGGCACCAAGCCTACAGATGTTGATAGTCACTTGCCACCTAGTTCTCCTTGCGCGCTGATGTTGTGGCACGAAAAGTTGCTGATCTGCATCGCCGGGTGAACAGAATGAACGCAGGATCTGACCACAGCCTTGAGCAATCCCCTCTCCACGCCAATTATCAAGTCAAATCTGGAGGGAAGGTTGGCGTGAATTCTCCTCCATGGGGAAAAAAAGGCATATTAGAAGGTCTTGGGTTTGCTTCCAATACTCCAGGAAGATCTAGAGGAAGGCCTAGTGGCCGAGGCGATGGGATGGTAATACTCTTTGCTCTTCATTTTAACTTTGTATTTCATATGCATGTTGTAAAAAATGAGCTGGATTTTTCAAATGGTAGCCAGAGAATGGATCAGTGGTGCCAAAGTTTGGTAAATGGGATGAGACCAATCCTTCACCAGCTGATGGTTTCACCGAATCTTTAACAAAGTAAGCAGATTGGGTCAGTTAGAGTTCCCACCATGTCTAAGGAGTGATCATACCGCAGTAATCATAAGGCGGAGAGTGGCTATGAATCCACGGTAAGTTGATTCTCTCTTTGCTGTCCTTCATCTTTACAGCTTCTTTGAAACTGAAATAGTTAGGCTAACGGAGATTTATCCAAAAAAATAGGATCTTTTCTTTTTCTTGTAAATTTTTGACTTTCTTTTGGTTCTGGGTTAGTGGTGGTGGTGGTGGTTTTTTTTTTTGGGGGGGGGGGGGGTGTTGGTTGTTATCAGCTATCAAATTATAGTTGGTTCGCTATTTATGGATAATCACTTCCTTTGGTTAACAAATACCAATTTTAGCATATATGACTTCTGTAAAATAGTCAGTTACTTGCGATTATTGAAGCAGAAATTGAATGGGGGACTAGGCAGAATTTTTGTAGTTTACGTGTCTAAGAAATTTTGAATAAGATCGTGGAACTGAATGTGCTAGAGGAAGGGAGAAGCTTGTCTGAGCAGAAAAGGATTAGTAGAACTGAAGGGTTGGAATGAGATAAAATTTCAGAAAAAAGAAATACTGTTGAGATACAGGTCAAGTTCCAGTGGTTAAAAGGAGGATACAGAAATACCTTTTTTATTCTTCTAATAATAGATAATAATTAGACAAAAAATCAACACCAGCCGAAGATCTCATCAAAAAAGTGAAGCACTATATTGACCTTTGGAGCTCCTTTCACCCTAGAGCTACTTCACCACTGATTTTCACCCGTAGCTATTTCTTTTCCTGTTCTCTCTTTTCTCTGTCTTTTTTCTTTTAGGTACGTTTCCTATCTTGTACTCTTCACTTACCAGTTTGGTAGGTGTTTTGTTTTTATAATTTCATTTATAATTTTTTCTGCCGGGGGGGGGGGGGGGGGGTGTTGCCTTTTTAGGCTCCACTCTTTTCCTCAAAAATAAAATAAAATGATAAACAAATAATGTAGAAGGATATTCAATATCCATGTTGAAGGAGTTTCCTGACCAATTAGAGTTTGAAAGGCTACTCTCCAATCATTATAAAGTTATCTTTGGGGAAAAGTGGATCGAAGGATTCATTTCAGGTGGGTGATTTATTCAATGATTCTGATCGGTTGCTGTTGACTTGAGTGTTTCCTTCATTGGAACGGAGATAAATATCCTGAACTAGATAGTCAACCTGCATTAGTGAACTCTTTTTTGTTTGGAAAGAGGGATATGCAATGCTCTCTCCAAATTTCACTTTTTTTTTGAGACTTTAGTTATTAAATTTCTAATGAATTTTGTGATGGAAGAGAAGATGTTAAACTATGGGCACAGTTGTTTTAATTCATAAAGTAATTTGATGCCAACAAGGTTGGAGAGGTCCCATCGGTCTATTGGATGTTGTCTAAAAGTTTGATGATAGTTTTACAAATAAATTGAATGGTAAGTTGGTATCTGGTTGAGGGGGTTCAGATAGCTTTCATTAAGTGTGGGTATGTTTCAGCACAGGAAATTAGTATTGGCTGTTTCCAAGTTATAGATTTGGGATTGTTACAAAAACTTAACGTTGCCAAAAGTTATTATATGCTTGATTGTGATGTTATGCTTAAAGGTTTTCGGTTGACAGAGGTTTCAACTTTGATTGCGAGATTTCCTTTGTCAGAAAGGTGGCAGTTTGGGTTAGGTTTTTTTTTTTTTTTTTGAGGGGGGGGGGGGTTTATCAGTAGTAACGAGGGACCCCGAATTCATTCAAGAAGTAACTGATTAAACCTATCCATGTCCCTACTAGGCTGGTGGGGATGGCAACCAAGCAAGAACTCAACAAAACCTTCTTTCCTAGCGCTAGTAGTACAATGGAAGAAGTTGTGCACCTGACATTATGGATTCATGGAGATGAGAGAAGATATGATGGTGCTCTTGGCATCCAATTATCTCTAGAAAAAGTATGAAACAAGTGACCTTAATCTCCTTTTATCTGTCTTGAGAGCTGAATTTTCTATTAGGATGACTAGATTAGATCAGACTACTGGCCCTATTGAAGGATTGGGCCTGAGTAATATTAATGAGGAAATATTTAGCCTATAGTGTGTTGATAGTCTGTTGCTATTCTGCTGGCTAGAGAAGGAACTACTGACAATTTTTGGAGTTGTTTTACATGAATTAGAGCTAGCATCTAGTTTGGTGTCTCTTTAGTTAAACAACTTATCATTCTTACTAATGAGCTGTATGTTCGATTCTCTTTATCCGATGAGCCTGATCAGAGACGTCGGAGACCGGATGAAGAGAGTATCTACTCTTGCTTCTTTATGGGAGCACCTTGCATCCTGAAGGTGAAAATCCTTATGAGGCTTCTGTAAATGCAATACAATATAATTATATGATTATACAGGACTTTCCTAAAGATCTTACTGATATCTGGCAAGTTGGAGGTCTAAGTTTTTTTTTTATTTTGCGGGCAAACCTTTTTTTTGAGGAAAGGGTGGGGCCTTAGCCCCATATTATTGAAATAATAAAGAATAGGGAGTTACAAGAGAGGGTGAGGGTAGAAGGTTACAAGGAAATTAAGAGTGCAACAAAGTGGCCGAAGATGCCAATATACAACACACTATGGTGGCTTGCGACACTTGTGAATGGGAAAGTTGGCTGACCAAAGATTCACCAAAGAAGATATCCGACCACCAAGCTCCATGATGGAAGACGGTTTTGCTTCAAAGATCCGTTGGTTCCGCTCGTACTAAACTACCTAAAAGATTGCGTTAACAACACAATCTCAATGGTTAGTTACATTATGTTGAATAGTAATAAGTCTCCAATTGGCCCAAAGATTAGCAATAGTGGAAGGCTAATAAGCAATTGCTAGTCGGTTTCTTTCTGGCGCCTAAAGTTTTAAGGTGAAGGGACAATGAAGAAAAATGTGGTTGGCGGTCTCCAGATTAGCCCCGCAAAGCAGGAATGAAGAAGGAAAAGGAATGCTCTTCTTGGCGAGGTCCGCCGTTAGTAGACGATCATGAAAAGAGAGCCACTTGTGCATCTTGGTCTTTAATGGAGCTTGTGAAGTCCATATCCACCGGAAGCAATTGTTCTCTTCACGAAAACAGTAAGTTTACGGTAGAGAGAGAGTTGACATTGAAGAGACCACTTGATTCAAGTTTCATTGGTGCACATCCGATGAAGTGGAGAGGTGTATGGGTTGAGGATGGTAAGAAGAGAATTGAGGTCATTGTAGAGGTTTGCTCCTATTAATTGGTTTGGCCATCTCTAAAAAGAAGAGCCCAAATCATTCTTCCATCGAGAGGGATTTTGCGGGCAAACCTAAGTGGGATATTACATCTAGTATGGAATCCAACCAATTATTTTCAAACCTTAGTTGTTCTATTTTTGGAGATATCCTGTTATGTACACCAATTTTCCTTCTCATTTGTGAGACCGCTTGTATTTCATTTGATTAGAAACCTCTGACACCTGTTTTCATTGAAATTTTATACTTTTGTCTATCTGATTTCGCTTAAAATTTTTGTTTCTCAGAAATGTGGTTGCTTTGGATGGTTGAAGAGCTGAGGAATTGCTTGTCAACAAGAAACATAGAAAGACTCGCGGCTGTAAATATCTCGATGAAAAGGCAAAACTCATATGAAGTTGATTTTTCCAAACTGCATTCTTCCTCCACTTGTGTGCATGTGGTGATCGCATTTAAGTATTTACATGAAAAAAGATTCATCAGTTTTCTTTCTTTCTCTGTTATCTCTTGATAACTCCTGTGCAAGTATTGTTGAAAGAACGGTGGATAACTCTTGCCCTGCCTCTAAATAGGGGATAAATTTTCTCAATTCATCACAAGCAAGCAGAAGAGTTTTAGCATCACAGATTGCCGATAATGTTCTTTTTTCTTGTCGTTGTTCTTGTACCTCGTGAGATATAAGTTTAAGATTTATGTTTGCAATATTTCAAGCCTTTTCTTTTGTCATGGTTTGCGAGACTTGTAAGGTCTCAAATCTACAACACAACCACAAAGTTACATAGAGGACAATGATCCTTCAATGCACTGATTCACGCTCACTCAAGTCCTTGAGCATCCAGCATCTGACATGACATGAAACAAACCTATAAGTTTCAGCTTTGCAAATTCTTCTGAAGAAATTTTTAACTAAATGACAATGACCATCATTAGCTACAACATTATTTTCACACTATTTTCTTAGAAAATTCTGAATCATACATGGGCCAAACAATAGGATGGAAGTTGAGATACCCAAGTCAAAATTTCACAATAAAAGGGATTAAGCACTGAAAATATTTACATGGGTTTTATTGTTATTGATGATAAAAATTTGATAAAATGTGAATTTTACGTAATAAAACAAAGACTGCTAAAAAACTCATTGGCAATTAATTTATAAATTAATATACATCATCAAAACCCTATGATTAGGGTTTTGAATACAAAATAGTGATTGATGACACTTGTTCATAAACTCTCACAACTTACACAAAGACGGGCGTGTTTGGTTAAGAGTGAAAGTGAGGAAGTGAAGAAGTGAGAAAGTGGTAATAATTCTTGGGCTTGTTTGGTTAAGGGTAAAAGTGAGAAAATGGTAATAATTCTTTTTGAAACTTGAGAATTAGTTTGTAAGTTTTTCGGTGTTTGAATGTTATTGGGAAGTGTGATTTGAAAAAATGTTATGTCTTTTCCGGTGTTTGGATCATAATGTGAAAGTGGAAGTGAAAAAATTGACCACAAAGTTGATCGCAAAATAATATTAAAATAAAAATTAATTAAGAAAAATAAAAAATAGACTGTAATTCGAATGTAAGTGAGATTTATATGATCAAAAAATTAACTGTTTTGTGTTACAACTTATTATAAATGAGATTTACATAACTACAAAATTAACTGTACCACTCTGTAAGTGAGAAAATGGTTGTGTAAAAGAGAAAAGTGAAAATGAGTTTTCTTATTTTTCTTTTCCAATGTTTGGATAGAGAGGAAAGTGAGCAATTATACTTCTTCATTTTCTTACTTCCGCCCACTTTCTTGCAACCAAACACGCCGGAAAAAAAAAAAGAAAAAAAGAAAAGAAAAAGAAAAGAAACAGGTTATGCTGGATCCCGATCCGACCCGGCCCGGCCCGGCCAAAGATCCACTTGTGCCGACCTTTCCCCACCTCCACTTACCCCCGATAAAAGTCCCCCTAGCGTCGCTCGCCCCAAATGAGTATTTCGCTTCCCTCTCAAGTGAATATATTAATTGTAATAATATACTCTCTCACATATTCTCTCTCTTTCTCTCTCTCCTCTTCTTCAATCTAAACGCCGATGTGTATGCGTCCCTCTCTCTTCTCGATCATCATCGCCACCTTCTCGTCCGCCGCCCAATCGCCGCTCAAAACCCTCGCAAACACGAGCCAGGTCTGGATTCTGATCGGTTCCCTTTTCCCCTCCTTTTTCAATCTAGGGTTTTGTTTTGTTCTCAATCTGATCGGTGGCTTGATTTTTTTTTCTGTTTTTCTAGGGTTTTACTGAAGATTAGAGGGAGGAGAGATGGCGAGCCAGCGGTCGAGCTTTCCTCTGAGGCTCCAGCAGATCTTGTCGGGCGGGAGGGTCGTCTCGCCTTCCCTCAAATTGGAGTCCGAGCCGGTAATTTCTCTTTCCCCTGATTTTGGGTTATTTTTTTAGATTTTTTTCAGGTTTTTTTTGGGTTTGGGGTATTAGGATTTGGTGATCATATTGGAAATATGCGGCCTTTTTGTGGGCGATTGATGGCTGAAGGGTAGATGCTTTGTTGGTGGGTGGTGAAGGGTTTTAGTTACTGAGAATGCAAAAGATGAGTGCTTTAGCTTCGTACAGATGGTTACAGTGTTGACTTTATTTTGTGTTGTTGTATTATTGAAACGAAAGAGATGTCACAGCAGAAAAAAGAAAGAAAAACAGGATTCTACAGTGCTAATACAGTTTGAGTGGTGCAACTTCCCTCAAATTCTTAGAAAAAGATTTTGCTAGTCGGTTCCATTTTGCGGTTTAAGTTTCGATGAGCAAGATAGTTCGGTAAATATTTGCCTTTCTTATGGATAAGTTTGATTCTACATTTTATTATTATTGCATTCATCATAGCAAGGTGTTTTTTTGTGATTATTGAACAAGCATGTTTTTTGTATTGGGTTTGTTGGGTAGTGAAGGTTTTGGTATTCACGAACTCCAGGTTTTATTGTGGGGTCTATGAAGTTATTTCATGCTCTGCGAGGTGAAATATCAACCCCACACCCTCACCCCCACCTATCCCCTTTGCAAAAGCATCAACATGTGGTCGAATAACTACAGTGAATATAAAAGAGAAGTAATCACACTTCACAGAATAGCAAGCAATATTCAAGTTATGAGAAGATAAATATAAAGCAGTATAACCCTTTTCATATTCAGGATAAACCTAACTGATTAGCTCATTAGGAGCCTCCAAGAATGCTAAGTGGCCTCATGGAAATTTGTCGTAGCTATGGGTTGGGCTGATAGTTTTCTGCACAAACCTGAATATAAAATATTAATATTGTTTTCCTATTCTATTCCCGTTTGCATTTAGAATCTGTGTAGGGTATTCTTGTAGTGTAGCAGGCAGGTTGTAATCTAATTAGATGTCCAATGCTTAGTGATGCATGATGTCTATGTCGCTGTTACTAGGACAGTTTGCTTCTTTAACTTCAAAACAAGTGAACTCATGAGATTCAATAATTTGACAGCAGATGTAAACCCTATGCTCCAGCTAAATTAGCAGCTTGTGCTTTTTGACCTTGCAAACAAGTCTAGTTGTGTAATTAGGTGTAAACCTATGCTTCCAACTAGGATGGAAACATTGTCATCATGTAATTTGTGATAATTTTTGGGCCAATGCTTGGATATCTAGAAATCTCATCAGAAAATTGAAATTTCTTCATGGTGAAGATTTCAAGTTCCTAATTATATGTCCTGTGGATATTGTAGTATTCCCTATTTTGTACCTTCTTTACCAAAACAGTGAGAAGATTCTTTAAAACTGTAACCTCTAGATGTATGAAAATCTAAAAAAAAAAAAGATTTTCCTTCAAAAATATCTAGACAAACCCAAAGATTGTCAATCCATACATTAATTGAAGAGAGGGCAAAAACAAGAAAGGAAGGGAAGATAACGGCTGAAAGAGATCTTGGTTATGGCTCTCGCATGGCTAGGTCACATTTAGGATCAAATACGGAAGGGTTTGACAAGCCCTTACCTTTTACTACTATTCTTACGAAATATATGACCAATTATTGGGAAGGCCACATATGATCAACTAGTTTCTTACGAATTGTGTGGTCAAAGCATTCTTATTGGATCTACTAGAGGGTTAACATGTTACTAGATGATTGCTGTGTCAGGAGTGATTGATGATATTTGCAAAAGATGATATAAGCAATTTGTTAGCTGTAGAGACGCTGCAGATGGTCAGCCTATTATTAGATGTTACTATGATCAAAACCATAAAGGGATTCTTAGCTGTAAGTGATAGAATTATGCTGAGCATTCTCTTTCGTTTCATTTAAAAATTAAAATCAGCAAAGGCTGGGCCTCTATAACAAAGCCTTGCAGCATTTTCGAGGTAAATCAGGAATGCAAAGATCTGGTTATGAATTGTAGATGATGAGTAGAACTTAAGCCTTCACATACCTGATATGGATATGATTTGACAAGATTAGACTTCCAGAATAACAGCTTTTTTTAGGTTACAATATGTGGTGTCATATCGGTTGTAAATGGAGTGGATATATATTAATGTAGTTCTGATCTTTTTTCTTCAATGGGTATGAATATTGTATGATATTGAACTGAATATCCGTATTTGAGACAGTTGGGTTTGGCCATGGAGCAAATATGGACGCTGACAGAATAATTGAATATGTAACTATTGGAAAAAAAACATGAATTCAACCTTCAGTTTCTGACATTTTCTTACATCAAAATGAAAAATATAAAATCACATTAGCTGTTGATTAGATATGGTAGCACTAAAGTAAATAATGTTATCTAATGTGGTAAGTCATGTTCTTGTGTATCCTGGTAATAAAAATTTCTTGGAAAATCACATGAGCAATTGATCATCATGTTACATGTTGTAAAGCTATAGGTCATCATGTTGCATTTTTAATGTTAAATAGACGATGCTCTTTATATTATATGAAATGTTTTTGTACATAGATCTATTTCAATTCTGGAGAGTTAAAGACTAACTGTGTTGGTATCCTATGTTAGTTGATAAATGTGGACACATGTTGTAAAGCTATTGGTCATGATGTTGCATTTTTAATGCTAAATAGACAATAACTGTTATATTCTGACATGTTTTTGTACATAGAACTATTTGGATTCTGGATAGTTTCAGACAAACTGTGTCCATATCCTTTGCTAGTTGATAAATGTGGATATGGAACTGAATTTGGATTTATTATTTGTATATGTTTGTATCCATAGTTTAGACAACTTGTCTGAAAGGTCAGTTTTTTTGGAGAATAGATTTGGCCTGCCTCACCTGAATTTTTTTCCTTTTGATAGTGAAAGGCCAACTCCGCAGAGCTTTCTACTTTTTGCTTGCTTGTAATTGGAGTAATATATACCATACCTTCTAAATAGAACCAAACATGTAATAGGTTCTCTTATAAGGTTCATGTTTGAGGTGCAAAATACATACATCATTTGAGAAAATAGCATGCTGTTGTTCTCTTGGGTTTCTTTGTGTTTAGAGTTAAAATGTAATTCCCTGAAGTAAATTTATTGTCTTATGATCTTTTCCTTCTGCTAGACTTTTCCCCATTCTAGATATGTAAGTGATGCAGGCCTAGAGAGAGAAAGAAACGAGAAGAGAAAAGAGAAAAGAGAAGAGATAATTTAGAGAGAGATAGAGAAGAATTTAGAAAGGGAAAAGAAAGTAATTAGATAGAGGAAGTCTGGTAGTCTGTATTTTCATAAAACAAGTATTCTCTATAATGAAAACAAAAACCTATTTTTGGATAGGCATTTAACGCAAATTAGGAAAGTAAACAACTTGATAACCAAGAAACTCTAATTACTCAAAATTAAATAACACTTAATAAAATAATAAATAAATAACATAATAATTAATTCCTATTTATGATCTCCATCATTTCTCCGGTTGAAACGAACTCGTCTCAGACGATGTAAAGCATAAATAACCCTCTAAGAGGTTATGATCAAGGTGACAAAATTCTTCTTAGGTGATCCAAGCGTCATCAGCACACATGGTTCAAAGACTCGGCCGAGTCGGAGACGAGTCGGCCGAGTCGTATCCGTCTCGGCTTGCTCCGAGACGAGTCCGAGTCACGAGTCGGTCGACTCAACTCAGAGAAGACTGACTCGGCCGAGAATTAAAGTTGACTCGATCGACTCGGGTGATTCACGGCCGAATCGGTCGTGACTCGGCTTAGTTGACCGAGTCAACTCTGATTCTCGGCCGTGAATCGCCAAGTCGACTGAGTCGACTCCAATTCTTGGCCGAGTCGGCTCGAAACGTATATTCACCTGTGATGAATGGTATAAAAAAAGGAAAAGAAAAAGAAACTTACCTCTCTCTCGCTCAAATCTGGAGATCGCCGCCGCTGCCCAATCGTCGTCGCTCAGATCTGAACTCCGCCGCAACCAGATCGCCGCCGGTCGCTCCTCTCCAGCCCCAGGTGATGTTCCTCCCTCTCTGTCTCTTCCCTCTCCCTCCCTCTGTTTCTCTCTCTCCCCCTCTCCCCCCGCTCTCCCCCTCCCCCTCTCTGTCTCTCTCCCTCCCCCTCCCTCTGTTTCTCTGTCCCCCCTCCTTCTCTCACACGCTCTCTTTCTCTCCCTTTCCATCTCCCGTCTCTCTCTGTCTCTTCCCCTTCCCCTTCATCTCTCTCCCTGTTTTCGATCTCTCCCTCCTCTCCCCCCTCCGAGGTATAAGAGAAGCAGATGATGATGGTGGTGGTAAAGATGTGAGGGTTTTATCCAGTTCTAGTAGCGATGATGGTGAAGATGGTGATGACAATGATGACAATGATGGCGGCGGTGGTGATGATGACAATAATGAGGGCAACAATAGTGCTGATGGAGGAACTTACAGTCTTGAAGGTCATATGCAAATGTTGAGCTTGACATCAGGCCAACATTATGGTGTGACATATGTCCATGATTACAGACCACAACTTGAGAGATATATAAGCACTAGTATCGGTTTATCTACTTACCGCATAGATGATTATGATTATGATTTTGTGCTTCATCGCAATTCAATGTGGAAATAACTATATTAGCATGTATTTATGAATGTAGTTCGTGCAATTTATTATATTGTGCATGTATTTTGATATGCTACTACACGCGTGTATTTATACTTTCGCTTTATATTTAGTGTGCTAGGTGATATGTTTTGGACATGTGATACATGAATGTGGATGTCTACATGTTTTTAAGATTTGTCATAATTTTTTCAGAATTTTTTGAGCTTTTTATGTAGCGTTTTTCGTGTATCGCCGAGACTGATCCGAATCATCGAGACTGATCCGTCTCAGTGCCGCCAAGTCGGCGGCCGAGATCGCGATTGTAAACCATGTGAGCACAGTGACGATCCTTCCATCGAACAAGAAAGCGATGATAACACCAGAATGTGAAGTAACGAACTTATCATCTACAACATCAAGAATCTCATCTGACAGTTCTAAAGCAGTAGAAGAAGCATGAGGAACCATAGTGGAAGGCGTGCTTGCAGAAACAGAAGAAGGCAAATCTGGAGGCTCAAATGTGCTCTGGTAAGGGAATAAATTCTGCGACATTGAAAGCTGGTCTAATAGACAGTCGATGACAAATCAATTAAATAAGCATGAGATCCAAGCCTACGAGGAATAGGGTAAGGCCCAATGGTTCGAGCATGTAACTTTTTAGCAACATGTTTAGGACAGCGTTCAAGACAAATGTGAACTATTACATAATACCCTTCATTAAATTCTCTATGCCTACGATGTGCATCAACAACAAGTTTATAAGTTTCATTACTCAATAATTTTTTGTCTAATCTCAGCATGCAAATGATGTGTATGTTTAACAAAAACTTGGCATAATCAGTCAGGCAATAATCAGTAGGCAAAGGAAGAAAATCAATGGGTTGGCGGGGAGAGAGACCATGAATAATCTCAAATGGACTCTTACAGGTCGACATGTTAACAGAATTATTGTACGCAAACTCAGCATGTGACGAAATAAGGTCTCAATTTTTAGGCTTTTCTCCAACTAAATATTGAAGCAAATCTAACAACTTCAGTTTAACCATCAGTTTGAGAGAGAAATAGAAAAATACTTCAATGTAGTCTCAAGCAACTTTCATAGAATTTTTAAAAAGTAGTTAACAGACTTAACATTCCTATGAGACACGATCATGATTGGAAGGTCATGTAACCTAACGAAACGATCTCCTTAAAGAACAATTTAGTTATATGTGAAGCATCATTTTGAGAACAAAGTAAGCCATCTTAAAAAATATATCCACAACCACAAAAAATAGAATCATGTTTTCGCACAGTTTTGGGCAATCCTAGGACAAAGTTCATGCTAAGATCTCTTCAAGGGGTATGTGGAACAGGAAGGGTGTGTATACGTCAGTGTTTGTTTATTATACTTAATTGACAAGTGCTACACTGGGAGACAATGCAGACAACTTCTCTTTTCAATGAAAGCCAATAATATCTATACTTGACTGTGATTTTGTTAGCGGCTCGACTATCTACACACATTCTTCAAGATCTTTCTTTTTTAGGAGTTAATAGAATAGGAGCAACACAAAGACTAAGACTATGACAAATAAAATCTTCCTCTAAAAGACCTTTAAGTTGTCTTTTCAACTCGTCTCTTTCTAAAGGATTCATCCTATAATCGAGAAGGGTAGGCAATTGTGATCTTGGAACTAAGTCAATATCATGTTAGATGTCTCTAAGAGGTGGTCTCTAAGAGGTGGCAGCACATCAAGTAATTCATCAAGAATAATATCCCTAAACTCATCTAACAGACTGGAGACATCGAGGTAATGAGTAGATGAAGGCCCATAAAGCATAGTAAAACTGTCTGCAACTACTAAGACAGATACAAATTTGGACTCGACACTTTCTTTCTCAAAATGTTTGTGCGTCAAGCTTTGTAGTCGTTGGGTTAGAGTATTACTAGCAGATGACTCAGCTACAGGCCGGGTGCTAGAGGCTGGCTTTGCAGGTATCAAAAGAATGGTCTTCTTATTGTGTGTCAATTTATATGTATTATTATGACCATAATGTTTACAATATTATCATACAACCAAGAACGACCTAGCAAAAGATGAGCAACATTCATACGTAATACTTTACAGTAGATGTCCTCGGAATACAATCCTATCTTTAGAGTGACTAGACAGGCAGACACCACTTTTTAATAAGTAAGAAAGTCTTATCTACCCAAGCTATTTTAAATGGATAAGAATGTGGCTCTGTCTTATGGGCAAATCTATCAATAGTGGACTTAGAAATCACGTTCACGGAACTACCTCCATCAATGACTAGCTTACATGATTTTCTTTTTATATGAACGCAAGTGTGATAGATACTAGTGCGTTTACATGAATCATTATTATGGGGGTGGACAAAATGCATCTAATCACTGAAAGATAGTTCTCATCAAGGGGAATCATCCTCACAAATCATAGAAGGGTCCTTATCATAATTAGGCTTTAAGGGGTCCATCAATAAAAGTTCGCCAGTATCCTCAACCAAGCTATCATCCTCACAATCAATAACTAAAGCATGTTGTGGACAACGAGAAGCTATATGACATTTGACATGACAATGGTGACACTCGATTTGGGATGTAAAAGGGCGAGCACTAGATGAAGCATGTGTTATAGACTATAGTCTTAGCTAATCTAGTGGAAGAGGCACTAGGAGTAGACCCTGATGGTGATGCATTGTTGACAAGTTGGGTACTAGGGTGAGATCTAGGAAATGTGCTAGGGCGACTTGAATGAGTACAGGATTGAACTGAACACGCCTAGGAACGACACGAAGATACTTCTCATAGTCTAAGACTTTGTGATATGCGACATCTAAGTTGGTGGACCTTAACTTCATACTTGATATCTGCTCTTAAATCGTTAACAAATCTAGACACAAGAAGTCTTTGCTCTTCATCAACCTCACATCGTAATATCAACGCCACAAATTAGGACACGAACTCAATGACAGTGGCGGTGTTTTTCTTAAGGTTAGGGAATTGATCTAACAAATCATCATATAGTAGGCAGAAACATATTTTTCCTTCAGTATATCTTTCATTTGATCCCATGATAAAATTGGTGGACGATGCCTAAGGCCAACATCACACACAATTGTTTTTCAAAAATATTTTGCATTGCCTACTAACTTAATCCTAGGCATACTAACACGCTGATCATCAGACATGTTGTACCACTCAAAATACTTATCCTTCTTATCCAACCAATTTAGAAAGGCAGTGGACTCTAACCTACTATCAAACCTGGGAGCATCCAGCTTAACTTTCCTAACTGGATCGTATGCATGATTGTTTCTGAGTGCATCATAGTGATGCTGAAAGTTAGGTTGTTTACCTTGAGGTGCTATGGACCTTGTGTACTATATTAGACTAGGTGGGGAAACATGACCAGTGTAAGTGAGTATAAGGATCGACTACTCGGTGAAAAGTGCTAATGTGCCTACATGTACTGGACCAAGTGTGGTGGGTAATAATCCAAAAGTGGTGTTTTGAACGATATTAGAAAAGGTGGGTTGACCATTATTTTGTGAGACAATAAGTGCGGGATTGAATTTCTCTTTTTCTGAGTTGCGACACTTGTACAAATTTCTAAGTGAGGTTGTCCAATTTTGTGGTAATGAATTCAAGGGCGACAGTATCAAGTTCAATGTTTGTTTGCTTATGACGTTCCTCAGATTTGGTTTGACGGCCTTCTAAGGTAGCAAAATGTTCTTCAAGTTGTTTAACAATCATGATAAAAAAGGGAAGACAAAATAATACTGAAATAGACTCAAATTATATTAAATAATGAGAAAAATAAACTAAACTAGGATGCATACAATAAGAGTAAAAATTAAATTAAAAAGATTATGTAAAGGTGCAATAAAAAATGTGGGATGGAAAAAGAAGAAGGCTAAAATACTTTTTTTTTCTATGGATGAAATATGCAAGAAAACAAATACAAAAAAAAATAAACTAAGATCCTTTGCTAATTTAATTAAAAGTCAAACAAATAATTCTAAACGTACTGTAATCAATTTAGAAAAATTATTACCGAATTTTAAGCAATAGTGAGTCTCAGGAGATGGCTTAGTGACAACAGCTGGCCGAGGAAGATTGAACGACGACGAAGAGAGTCGGACTCAATGGAAAACATGTGATAACGGGCCTAGTTCTACAAACGAGTCTAGATCTGCACGTGGAGTGGATCCGAATCTTCAGGCGGGTAAGGTCAGATGGACGAAGATTTGAAGCGGGTCGGAAGGCACGGGCCGGGTCGGATCTGAAATGGACCCGAATTCAGAGTCTGCAGATGCGGGTCTGAGCCGGGATCTTAAACCCAAATCTGAACCGAATCTGACAGGCGGTATTCGGGTGGGCTTGCAGGCCCTCACAGAGGGCAACGAGGTTGTCGGGTTGTGAAGTCATGGTCGAGGATGGTCGACTTCTGCAGCGTGGGAAGAAATATGGGTGAAGCTTCTTAGGTGAAGTCGGGATCTTGGTGCAGCCGCGGTGGTTGGCAAGATCAAAGCAACATTGGCAAAGGTTGGAGAAAGGTCAATGAAGTCGGATCTGAGGTCGGCTGGAGATGGCGGGGCGGGATTTGGCGGCGGCGAGGCGTGTTGACGGACACCCAGTGACAGAAGAGAGTGTGGCCCTGGGCGTGAGTGGCGGCTATTGGGTTAGGGTTTTGGATTTTGAGTGTTGAGGGAAAGGAAGAAGATAGGAGATGAACAATATGATTTAGCAATTTTTGGAGATTTTCGAGAAGAATTTTGAGAAATGTTTGGATCATTTTTTTAAGAGAAACTAAAGATATAGAAAAAGAAAGAAGCAGAAAAGGAGAAGAAGATCTAGATTTAGGGTTTTAGATTGGTGGAAGAAATAAGGAATTTGGCTCAGATACCAATTGATGTAGGACAAGAGAGAAACAAAAAAGAAAAGAGCGAAGAGAAAAGAGAAGAACTGAGAATTTAGAGAGAGAGAGAAAGAATAATTTAGAGAGAGAGGAGAGTAATTAGAGAGGAAGTTTGGTAATCTGTATTTTCATAAAATAAGTCTTCTCTACAATGAAGATAGAGAGGCTTATTTATAGATAGGCATTTAACACAAACTAGGAAACTAAAAAATAAACTTGATAACCAATTGATGTAGAAAAAACAGTTTTTTAAGAGAAACTAAAGATTTAGAAAATAAAGAAGAAAAGGAGAAGACGATCTAGATTTAGGGTTTTGGATTGGTGGAAGAAATAAGGATTTGGCTCTGATACCAATTGATGTAGAACTAGAGAGAAACAAAAGAGAAAAGAGAGGAGAGAAAAGAAATACAGAGAATTTAGAGAGAGATGAAGAAGAATTTAGAGAGAGAAAAGAGAGTAATTAGAGAGAGAAAGTCTGATAATCTGTATTTTCATTAAACAAGTCTTCTCTACAATGAAAACAAAGAGGCTTATTTATATATAGGCATTTAACACAAACTAGGAAACTCAAAAAAACTTGATAGATAACCAAGAAACTCTAATTACCCCAAATTAAATAACACCTAATAAAATAATAAATAAATAACATAATAATTAATTCTTAATTATGATCTCCATCATAGAGGATTTGTAAAACACCATGGGAACCCGTCTTGTCCATAGCTTCATTGTTTTGGAATTCATCAATAATTGGATTTTGTTTTTAGTGTGCTTTCTGGAGAGGCTACTCATCTATTTTGTTTATAACATTGAGTGCTATCCTTGTTCGTAGCACCCAATTTCCAAATAAAATTTTCATGGTTACTTCTATTTTTTGGGCAATTCCTTTTTAAATTGTGTCATGTGATTTTTCTTGTATATATGATATGAATTTTTTAGCAATGAAAAAGAACATTGGCACTTGGCCTTCGTAATCACATGGTTAGCGAATCATGTGATGCATGGGTATTCAAAATTAGCATCATCAATAACAATGTGCAACCTGATTCATCTATCAAAAAGCAGTCAAACCCTATAATACCGGCCAATGTTTTTAGTATCAATATCATCAATATCGACCATATCGGCAATGTGAACCATGATATAGGGTGATATTATACTTCAAATACCTCAGACGATATACGCCGATATATATGAGAATCGGCCATTATTTAAAACCATGGTTTGCACTCTTCAAGTTTGGCACCAACTACTTGTTTTTATGTTGTTGGAGCTAGTGTATCAGAGTGAATTACCATTCTTCGTGGAAATAGGTGTGATGTGTAAAAACTACGAACAAATCTCAAGATCCTTAAACTTATGTCACCTTCTGTGAATTCCAGTGACAATCAGGAGATGCGTGTTTTTTTATAAACTGTCACGTCAGCACTTTATGACACGTTTTCCTTACACTACTAACCTTTTGCTTTCTATATGATGCATGTCCTGTATTGATTGTCAACCATCAACAATTTGCTCTTTGCTGATATTGATTACTATTTGATCCTTGCAGCCGCCAAAAGTTAAAGCTTTCATTGACAGGGTGATCAAGAGTCCTTTACATGATATAGCTATACCTCTTTCAGGTTTTCGTTGGGAGTACAATAAGGTAACTTGATTTCTGCTGGATCTCCTCTGATCTTAAACTTTGGTCGTCTATCTAATTCTGTGGTCATGGTTTCAGGGAAACTTCCACCATTGGAGGCCACTGTTTCTTCATTTTGATACATATTTCAAGACTTACATCGCATGTAGGAAAGATCTGCTTCTGTCTGATAATATTTTGGAGGAAGAGTTATTTCCAAGCATTCTGTGTTGCAAATTTTAAGAGTTATGCAAATAATTCTTGAAAATTGCCGCAACAAGAGTTCATTTAGTGGCCTAGAGGTATGTTCAATTTCCAAGAAGGTGGTGCTCTTTATTATTATTATTTTTTTTTGAGGAGTTTCTGAGTCCAAGTATTTGATTGCATGCGTGCACCTGTCATGCAATTGAATATGGCAGTTATCTTCGTAAGTTATATCTTTTTGGATCTTATTCTGACGCTTTCATCTTGATTTTGATTCAGCACTTCAGGCTTCTACTTGCATCAACAGATCCGGAGATTTTGATAGCTACCTTGGAGACTCTTTCTGCACTTGTGAAGATAAATCCATCCAAGTTACATGTGAGCGGGAAGCTGATTGGTTGTGGTTCTATAAACAACCACCTTCTGTCTCTAGCACAGGGTTGGGGCAGCAAAGAAGAAGGCTTAGGTTTACATTCATGTATTGTGGCAAATGAGAGAAACCAACATGAAGGGCTGTCTTTGTTCCCATCAGATGTGGATAATGAATGTGATGGAACCCAGTATCGTCTAGGTTCAACTCTTCATTTTGAATTCAACAGGGCTGCTTCACAGAGTTCTGATCAAATCAGTGAGAGAAGCAAATCATCAAATTTGAATGTCATATACATTCCAGATCTGCATCTACGGAAGGAGGATGATTTAGTCATTTTGAAGCAGTTTGTTGATCAATTCAATGTACCTACACAACACAGATTTTCTTTGCTGACAAGGATTAGATTTGCTCGTGCCTTCCGTTCGTCAAGAACATGCAGGCTTTACAGCAGGATCTGCATTCTTGCATTCACTGTTCTGGTGCAGTCTAGCGACGCTCATGATGAACTAGTGTCTTTTTTTGCGAATGAACCTGAGTATACAAATGAGTTGATAAGGCTTGTTCGTTCCGAAGAATCAGTCCCTGTAACTGTAAGGGCACTTGCAATGCTTGCATTGGGGGCCCAGTTAGCTGCATATGCATCATCTCACGAACGTGCCAGGATACTGAGTGGCTCGAGCATTATTTCTGGTGGGGGAAATCGGATGGTGTTGTTAAGTGTCCTTCAGAAGGCAGTCTTATCACTCAGTAGTCCAAGTGATCCTTCCTCTCCTTTATTTGTTGATGCTCTTCTACAATTTTCCTGCTACATGTTCTATCTTCTTCAAGTTCTGGTAGTGCTATCAGGGGTTCAGGAATGGTCCCTCCTTTATTACCCCTCCTACAAGATTCCGATCCATTACATATTCATCTTGTCTGCTCAGCGGTAAAGACTCTTCAGAAACTGATGGAGTATAGTAGTCCATCTGTATCCTTGTTCAAAGATTTAGGGGGGGTTGAGCTTTTGGCTCAGAGGTTACAGATCGAAGTCCATAGAGTTATTGGTGCATTTGATGAGAATAACAATGCTATGGTCATTGGTGATTCAACAAAATGTGAAGAAGATTATCTGTACTCCCAAAAACGGCTTATTAAGTCCTTGCTCAAGGCACTAGGGTCTGCTACATATTCTCCAGCAAATTCTACGAGGTCACAGAACTCTCACGATAATTCCTTGCCAGCCTCTTTATCTCTAATATTTCAAAATGTTAGTAGGTTTGGAGGAGACATATACTTTTCAGCCGTAACTGTTATGAGTGAAATTATACACAAGGATCCGACATGCTTTCCTGTCCTGCACCAGTCTGGTCTTCCTGATGCTTTCTTATCTTCAGTGGTATCAGGGATTCTCCCATCTTCAAAAGCATTAATCTGTGTTCCTAGTGGTCTTGGTGCAATCTGCCTCAATAATAAAGAGTTGGAAGCAGTGAAGGAAACTTCTGCTTTGAGGTTTCTTATAGACACATTCACAACAAGGAAATATTTGGTGGCAATGAATGAAGGTGTTGTCCTGCTAGCAAATGCTGTTGAAGAGCTTCTTCGACATGTATCCTCATTAAGAAGCACAGGTGTTGATATAATTATTGAAATTATCAACAAGCTGTCTTCCGCCGGAGAAGACAAATGTGAAACTTCTGGGAAAGGGGATGAGAATACTGCCATGGAAACAGACACTGAAGAAAAAGCAAGTGAAGGGCATGATTTGGTGAGTGCCATGGACTCCACTGCTGATGGCATTAGTAATGAGCAGTTTGTCCAACTATGCATATTTCATGTGATGGTACTGGTGCATCGGACAATGGAGAATTCTGAAACATGTAGATTATTTGTAGAGAAAGGCGGTATAGATAGTCTGATGAAACTTCTATTGCGGCCTAGTATCACACAGTCATCTGAAGGAATGCCTATTGCTTTACATAGCACCGTGGTTTTCAAGGGATTCACACAGCATCATTCAGCTCCTTTAGCACGGGCATTTTCTTCCTGTCTGGGGGACCATCTGAAAAAAGCTTTAATGGATTTACTTCAGCTTCTGGTTCATTTTTATTGGCTCCGAGTGCGACGCCCGACAGTGGAATCTTTTCTTCACTTTTTGTTATTGAATTCCTTCTGTTTCTGGCTGCTTCTAAGGATAATCGTTGGATAAATGCATTACTCACTGAATTTGGTGACTCAAGCAAGGTTGTCTTAGACAATATTGGACAACTGCATCGAGAAGTATTGTGGCAGATTGCCCTTCTAGAAGATTCAAGGCTTGAGATTGACAGTGAGAACTCTGCTACTGCCAGTGAGGTGCAAAGATTGGATCCAGGAACAAGTGAATCTGATGACCAAAGATACAGTTCTTTCAGGCAGTATCTTGATCCATTACTGAGACGAAGAGTATCTGGCTGGAGTATTGAGTCTCAAGTTACTGACCTTATAAACACATACCGAGACCTGGGCCGAGCTGCTAATGGCCCTCAGAGACTTGGAACTGATAGCTATTCAACTTCACGATTTGCATCAAATCCCCAACCACAATTATCTAATACTTCAGATGGCAATGCTGCTGGCAAGATTGAAGATGACAAGCAAAGGTCTTATTACTCTTCCTGTTGTGATATGATGAGGTCACTTTCATATCATATTAGCCATTTGTCAATGGAGCTGGGAAAAGCAATGCTGCTTTCTTCTCGACGTGAGAGTCATCCTGCAGTCTCCCCTTCCATCACCTCTGTTGGTTCTACAGTTTCTTCCATCATGTTGGATCACTTGAATTTCAGAGGCCACTTTAATCCTTCTGAAGCTGAGGTCTCTATATCTACAAAGTGTCGATACCTTGGCAAGGTTATTGAATTTATTGACGGGGTTCTGTTAGACAGGCCAGATTCATGTAATGCAATCATGCTGAATTGCTTTTATAGCTGTGGGGTGTTTCAGGCAGTCCTGACTACGTTTGAAGCCACCAGTCAGTTGCTTTTTGCAGTTAATAGAGTACCTGCTTCTCCTATGGAAACAGATGAAATAAGCTTGAAACAAGAGAAGGAAGAAGCAGATAATTCTTGGATTTATGGTCCCTTGGCCAGCTACTGCGCACTTATGGATCACCTTGCAACATCATCATTTATTTACTCACCCTCAACGAAGCATTTGCTTGAACAACCATTTGCAAATGGAGTTGTTCCACTCCCTCAGGATGCTGAGGCATTTGTAAAGGTGCTACAATCCAAGGTTTTGAAGGCAGTACTTCCTATTTGGACTCATCCCCACTTTGTAGATTGCAATTTGGAATTCATTAGTGCTATGATCTCTATCATTAGGCATGTTTATTCTGGGTTTGAAGTTAGGAACATCAATGGCAGCACAGGCACTCGAGCGGTTGGCCCTCCACCTGATGAATCAGCAATAGCAATGATTGTGGAAATGGGTTTCTCTCGAGCTAGGGCTGAAGAAGCTTTGAGACAGGTGGGAACTAATAGTGTTGAGATTGCAACAGATTGGTTGTTCTCACATCCAGAGGAACCACAAGAAGATGATGAACTTGCCCGAGCACTTGCCATGTCCTTGGGGAACTCTGAAGCACCTTTGAAAGATGTTGAAGCCGCAAGTGCAGACAATTCTGTTCCTGAAGAAGAAACAGTTGAACTACCCCCTGTTGATGACATATTGTCAGCGTGTATCAAACTTCTGCAGGTTAAGGATTCCCTAGCCTTCTCTGTTCGTGATCTGCTTGTAATGATTTGTTCCCAAAATGATGGCAATCATCGGTCAAAAGTCCTGACATTCATCATCGACAATATCAAGGGTTGCAGTACCACTTCTGACCCATCCAACAACACCATGCTGTCTGCTCTTTTCCATGTTCTTGCACTGATTCTTCATGAAGACCCAGCAGCACGAGAAGTCGCCTCCAAGGCTGGTCTGGTGAAGACTGCTGTGGGGCTACTTTCTGATTGGGACACAGGTTGGTGTGATGGTGAGAAACCTCAAGTGCCCAAGTGGGTTACAGCATGTTTTCTTTGTATTGATCGGCTATTGCAAGTGGATCCAAAGTTGACTCCGGAAATCACTGAATTGGAACAGCTGAAGAAGGATGATAATAGTACCCAACCTTCGATTGTGATCGATGAGATCAGAAAGAAGGATTCCTTTTCCTCAGACCAACTTTGGGGATTATGGATATAAATGATCAGAAGAGGCTGCTAGAGATATCTTGCCGGTGTATACGGAATCAATTGCCTTCTGAAACGATGCATGCAGTGCTTCAATTGTGTGCAACACTCACCAAAGTTCATTCAGTTGCAGTTAGTTTTCTTGATGTCGGAGGTCTGCATGCTTTGCTTAGCTTGCCAACTAGTAGCCTATTTTCTGGATTCAACAATGTTGCAGCCGCAATAATCCGTCACATTTTAGAGGATCCTCATACCTTACAACAAGCTATGGAGTTGGAGATACGCCATAGTCTTGTCACAGCCACAAATAGACATGGTAATGGAAGGGTCACACCACGCAATTTTGTTCAGAGCTTGTCCTTTGTTATATCGAGGGACCCAGCAATATTTTTGCAAGCCGCCCGAGCTGTGTGCCAGATTGAGATGTCAGGTGATAGGCCATATGTTGTGCTTTTGAAAGATCGTGAGAAAGAGAAGGGCAAGGATAAGGAGAAGGCAACAGAAAAAGACAAGCAACCTGCTGCCGGTAGTAAGGTTACCGGTGGAGATGTGACTAATGTGGCTTCAGGTGGAGGACATGCTAAAGTGCCAGATTCAAATGCTAAAAGTGGCAAGCCTCATCGGAAGTCTCCTCAGAGCTTCACAAGTGTTATTGAGCATCTCTTGGATACGGTTGTGGCTTCTGTTCCTCCTTCGAAAGTTGATGAGCTGGTTGATGGTGCGTTGGCCAACCCTTCATTAATGGATATGGACATTGATAGTACTACTGCAGCTAAAGGGAAGGGAAAAGCTGTTGCTATTTCATTAGAAGAAAGCAAGATTGCTAACCAGGAGGCTTCCGCTTCTCTTGCCAAGACAGTTTTTGTTTTGAAGTTGTTAACTGAAATACTCCTAACATATGCTTCATCAATTCATGTGCTGCTCCGTAGAGATGCTGAAATCAGCAGTTTCCGTGGCAGTTCACAGAAGGCGTTGTCTACTAACTGCACGGGTGGAATATTTCAACATATTCTGCACAAGTTCCTCCCATATCCAGGGACGTACAAGAAGGATAGGAAGGCTGATGGAGATTGGAGGCATAAGTTAGCAACCAGGGCTAACCAGTTTTTGGTGGCATCATCTATTCGTTCTACTGAGGGACGGAAGAGGATTTTCTCTGAAATCAACAATGCCTTCATTGACTTTGTTGAGATATCAAGGGGTCACAGAGCACCTGACTCCACTATGCATGCGTTTGTTGATCTGCTTAATGATGTTCTCGCTGCTCGCTCACCTACTGGTTCATATATTTCCACAGAAGCTTCAGTGACTTTTATTGATGTTGGGCTTGTTAGGTCGCTGACTCGAACTTTACAAGTTTTGGACTTGGATCATGCTGATTCGCCAAAGGTGGCAACTGGTATTATCAAGGCTCTTGATTTGGTCACTAAGGAACATGTCCTTTCTGCTGACCTTAATTCTGCTAAAGGGAGCAACCCAGCAAAGCTTAATTCTGATCAGAACCAGGCGGGCTCATCTTATAATGGTGGTGATAGATTCCAGTCGCTGGAAACAGCATCCCAACCTGATCATAATCAAGTGGCAGCTGAACATATGGAGTCTTTCAATGGTGGCCAAACTTCAATTAGTTCAGATTCTGTTGCAGATGATATGGATCACGACAGGGATATAGGTGAAGGTTTTGCTCGTGAAACTGAAGATGATTTTATGCATGAGAGTTTAGAAGATGGTGGGGGCCTCGAAAATGGTATGACAACTGTTGAAATTAGATTTGATATTCCACAGAATGCTGAGGAGGATGATCTGGGGGATGAAGATGATGAGGATATGTCGGGGGATGAAGGAGATGAAGTTGATGAAGATGAAGATGAGGATGAAGAGGAGGAAGAAGAGAACAACGATTTGGAGGAAGATGAAGTCCATCAGATGTTACATCCTGACACAGATCAGGACGATCATGAGATTGATGATGAGGAGTTTGATGAGGATGTGCTGGAGGAAGAGGAAGATGAGGATGATGACGATGATGGGGTGATTCTCCGGCTGGAGGAGGGTATCAATGGAAATATATTTGACCATATTGAGGTTTTCAGTGGGAGCAATAACTTCTCCAGCGAAACACTGCGTGTAATGCCTCTTGACATTTTTGGGTCAAGAAGACAAGGCCGCACTACATCTATTTACAATCTTCTTGGAAGATCTGGTGAGCAGGGTGGTCACCATGGACACCCGCTTTTGGAAGAACGCTCTTCATTCCGGCACCTGGTTCATCAAAGACAATCTGGTGAGTTCTTTGTGTATTACCTTACTGTTTCTCGGTGGCGATCGAACCTTTTAATTTTGACATACTTTGGTTGGTAATATCTAAGAACTTAAATTTCTCTTGTCATCTGTCTGAAAGACCCAAAAGATAAGTTGATTATAATTTTTAGGATTATTGACTCACATTTGCAGTTTATTATTTTCTTTCTCAGAGAATACAGTTGATATGGCCTTCTCGGATAGACACCATGAGAGCAATTCTGCACGATTGGATGCTATATTTCGAACGTTGAGGAGTGGAAGGCATGGTCATCGGTTCAATATGTGGTTAGATGATACACACCAACGTGGCGGGTCTAATGCTCCTACAGTGCCTCAAGGTATTGAGGAATTGCTTGTTTCTCAGTTAAGGCAGCCTGCACCCGCACCCGCACCTGATCAACCTTCTGGCCAAGATGCAGCTGCCGTTCCACCTCAACAAAAAGACGACTCTAATCAGTTACAGGTATCAGAGGCGCAGGAAAGGGAAGAGGCACCTACAGAAGGTAATGAAAATAATGAAAATATGGGTATACCTTCGCCAGGAAGAGTGAGAGACGGAGTTGATAATGTTGGTGACGGACCTACTGCTGGCGACATGCATCAAGAAAGGGGCACATCTGCTGTAAGCGAACAAGCTATTGACATGCAATATGAACGCAGTGATGCTGCTGTACGAGATGTCGAGGCAGTGAGCCAAGGAAGCAGTGGAAGTGGAGCAACTTTAGGGGAAAGCCTCCGTAGTTTGGAAGTGGAAATAGGAAGCGTTGACGGGCACGATGATGGAGAAAGGCAGGCTCCTACGGACAGACTTCCTTTGGGTGATTTACAGCCAGCAACTCGAATGAGAAGGTCAGGGAGTACAGTGCCAGTAAGCGGCAGAGATGTATCTCTGGAAAGCGTTAGTGAGGTTCCACCACATCCTAGCCAAGATGCTAATCAGAATGGTCTACCAGAGGAGAATCAGCAAAATAGAAATGGTGACTCAGATTCGATTGATCCAACATTTTTGGAGGCTCTTCCTGAAGCATTACGAGCTGAAGTAGTTAATTCACGGCAGAATCAAGTAGCACAACCTTCTGGTGACCAATCTCAAGCTGATGGAGAGATAGATCCAGAATTTCTTGCTGCACTACCCCCTGATATTCGAGAGGAGGTGCTAGCACAACAACGTGCTCAAAGGCAGAACCAATCGCAAGAGTTGGAAGGACAACCTGTCGAAATGGACGCTGTGTCAATAATTGCTACATTTCCTTCAGAAATACGAGAGGAGGTATGCATAATAATAGGGCATAGTCTGAGTAAGTTTTACTGTTGTGAGGGGGTCACCAATGGGAAATGAATTTTATATCTGTTTATTCCTTCTTGTGTATTACCATAGTCATGCACATCTTTTTATGTTGCAAATTTATGCATTTTCAGGTGCTTTTAACATCTCCAGATACTCTTCTCGCCACTTTAACACCCGCACTTGTTGCGGAGGCAACCATGTTGCGAGAAAGGTTTGCGCATCGCTATCATAATAGCAGCACACTTTTTGGCATGCAGTCTAGAAGTCGGCGTGGGGAATCTTCTAGACGGGGTGATATTATTGGATCCAGTTTGGACAGAAATACTGCAGATGCTGCCTCCCGCAAACCTGCATCCGGCAAGGTGATTGAAGCTGACGGTACTCCGCTTGTTGATACAGATGATTTGAAAGCAATATTCAGGATCCTTCGTGTTGTTCAGGTAATTACTGGCTCACTTATTCTGATTTCCATTTGCATTTGGTGGAAGGGGTACACATTGACTTTGATATAACTTTGCAGCCCCTATATAAAGGTCAATATCAGAGACTTCTCTTGAGCTTATGTGCTCATCATGAAACCAGAATGTCTTCTGTGCAAATTTTAATGGGCATGATAATGCTTGATCTCCGGGGCCACGTTAGCAGTAAGCTTGATGTTTCTGAACCGCCATATCGACTCTATGGCTGTCAAAGTTACATTATATATTCCCGTCCTCAATTCTCTGATGGTAAGCTTCTGCTTTTGCAATGTTGCTGGTCTGGACTAAACCCTCCTATGCTAAGTAGAACTTTCAAAAGTTTTGTTCGTTATTATCCAGTAATAGTTGGATTTTCCTCCTACTTAAACCTATTTATTGACCTGCAGTGAAAGCCTTTTTAAGAACTTTTAGTCAATATTCTTTGTTATGTAAGGTAATAATACATAAGCATTTAATGACCCCTCTGCCTACTGTCTGGTTGGTTCATATGGAATACCCTTTATGCTATTTGTGGATCTTATTCATATTCTGTTTAGACAGTAAAGGAATTATATTGTCTTCCTTATACACAGTATTGCTGGGGAGCTACATTTAGCTCACTTTCTATTTGCTGATTTTACAGGAGTCCCCCCTTTGCTCTCGAGACGTATCCTAGAAACTCTGACATACTTGGCGAGGAACCACCAATATGTCGCAAAACTGTTGCTTCATCTTGAGCTTCCATGCCAAGTTTTGTGTGACCTTAGCACACCTGATCAAGGGCGTGGTAAAGCTGTTATTATGGAAGAAGACAAACCTGAAGAAAAGAAAGGCAATGTTTCTATTGTCTTGCTCCTAAGTCTCTTGAATCAGCCTTTGTATATGAGGAGTGTAGCTCATCTTGAACAGGTAAGCAAAAAATGTTTTTCCTCCTAAGCTATCTAGTAGTTTCTACACATCTTAACCTAATTTTTTTCCATCACCGTCAGCTCTTGAATCTACTTGAAGTCATCATGGTGAATGCTGAGAGTGACTCTGGGATGACTAAAGGTGGGGCATCTCCTGAACAGCCATCTGGCTCCGAGGGTACCTCAAATGATGCCCATATGAATGTGGACCCTGCTGGGGGTTCTGATGGTGGGGGTAATAAACCAACCAAGACTGAAGCTCATAGCAGCTCTTCTAGACCTGTGAACATTGAAAGCAATACACGGTCTATACTTCTTGGCCTGCCACAGCGAGAACTTCGGCTTCTATGCTCCTTGCTAGCACGTGAAGGGTATGAATAATTTCATATATTTCCTCGCCTGCTACTTATATACAGTTAACACATTTATTTGTTTCACTCTAAATCTGTGTTGTGATTCTTAGGTTATCTTATATTTCATTTATCGATGATATGTTATATCACATATGCTTAACTTTTAGTGTGACAACTAAAATTTTATATGATATATTTTCACTCAATATATTGAGAGTTCGTCATTCCCAAATGCATTGTTGAATTGGGACTCAATGGATCTTACATGACATAAGGTGGTCTATGGATTTACTTGATTTTCTTTGAAATGTATTTTTAAATCCCTTGCATCTGACTACACACCTCATCATAATGGGTTTTCGCAAAACTTGTCTTGAACATTGACGGTTTCTGAAGTAGTGCCATTTTGTTTTCTACATCCTACCTTGGTTATGCAATTTCTATTTCTTGACCTATTTAAAAATCTGAGGAAGTTCTCCTCAACTGCTTTCATTTTAAGGCTATGAACCCTTTCAGTATGGGTATTCTCTACCAAAAGTAATGTACCTTTTGTCTGCTAAGGATATTCTTTACTTTATCTCTTAAGCATAGTTAATTTGGCTGTCAATTTCTGTTGATAGAAGGCTGGCATCCATCGTCCAGTGCTACTCTCTCCATTTAGTTTCCTGAAATTCGTCCGTTTTTAAGACAAATAAAGGCGTAAATATCATCCTTTTACCTTCACTCCATTATTGGTTCTTAGAGCAAAGTATGGTTTAGGACAACTGCTTAATTTAAAATGGTATATTCCAACTTCAAATTGGTTAAGAATGTTATCTGTTAATTTTCAAGATTCAAAAATTGTGTTTGAAGTATACCTTGGCTTCTGAGGAAGAGTATTATATAGCAAGAAGTCGTATGGTTAGGATGATGTGGGGGCAATGAAAGGGCCCAAAGGGCTCAAGAAAGACAACATAAATGTTGTCTGTGAACTAAATAGAACATCTCACTGGACTTTTATCAAGTGCAAAAATCCTCCGAAATGAAGTGTGAATGTTATGATGGATGTATAGTATAATAGATGAGAAATGAGGAGTGAGCTTAAAACCTCAGTTCAACATACTTTTGGAGGCGTTGGTGGGCAAACATTTGTCTAATGGAAGTTTCTTCTTTTGTGTGGGTTTCATCATATCGTATTTACTATAAAAGCCCGAAATGGCTACTGATATAAGAACATGCTGGAAGATATGTTTGTTTACCAACTACAATTTAGTGCCCATTCATAGATTTTGTCATCCATATCACCATATCTACTGCTCAAGTGTTTATTCTGCCTGTAACTTCTAATGGCTATAAATATTTTTTCCCAATCTAAACTTCTCTGGTGCCATTTTGTTTGTCTATATATTACGTCTGTTCTTCATATTAAATATCAAATGCCACTTTGTTCACTTGCATAATGTACTTTTGATCCCCAGATGATCTGTAAGTATTTGTATCCAGAAATATAGACTCACCTTTTCATGCACTAACGATTGTTTCGAACTTCACTTGCAGATTGTCAGATAATGCTTATGTTCTTGTGGCCGAGGTGTTGAAAAAGCTAGTGGCAATTGCTCCGACCTATTGTCATCTATTTATAACGGAACTAGCTAATTCAATGCATAATCTAATCACATCTGCAATGAGTGAGCTGCATTTGTATGAGGATGCTGAAAAGGCGCTTTTCACTACATCTTCTACCAACGGGACATCAATCTTGCGAGTTTTGCAGGCATTGAGTTCCCTTGTTGCTGCATTACATGAGAAGAAAGATCAAGATCCCCAGCTTCTTCCCGAGAAGGACTTTACTGATGCTCTTTCGCAGGTATCAGAAATAAATGCCGCATTGGAATCCTTGTGGGTAGAATTGAGCAACTCCATCAGCAAAATTGAAAGCTCTGCAGAGTCTACATCAGATTTGGCTGCCATGTCTGGAAATTCTGTCTCCATGAGTGCAAATGCAACACCACCACTTCCAGCAGGTACCCAGAACATTTTGCCTTATATTGAATCTTTCTTCGTGACTTGTGAGAAGCTACGCCCTGAGCAGTCAGAAGTGGCCCAGGAGCTTGGTACTGCAACAACTTCAGATATTGAAGATACTGCAAATTTGTCTGGTGGTCAAAAATCATCTGCAGTTTGTCCAAAAGCTGATGAGAAGAATGTTGCTTTTGTGAAGTTTTCGGAAAAGCATAGAAAGTTATTAAATGCATTCATTCGACAAAACCCGGGGTTACTTGAGAAGTCATTTTCTCTTATGCTCAAAGTACCTCGCTTCATTGAGTTTGACAATAAACGTGCTCATTTTCGATCAAAAATAAAGCATCAACATGACCATCATCACAGTCCAGTAAGAATTTCTGTGAGAAGAGCCTACATTCTCGAAGATTCGTATAACCAGCTCCGGATGAGGTCTCCTCAAGATTTAAAGGGAAGGCTTACTGTGCATTTCCAAGGGGAAGAAGGTATTGATGCTGGAGGGCTTACCCGGGAATGGTATCAGTTGTTATCCCGTGTTATTTTCGATAAAGGTGCCTTGCTTTTCACGACAGTGGGAAATGACTCTACATTTCAGCCAAATCCGAACTCTGTTTACCAAACAGAGCATCTGTCATACTTCAAGTTCGTTGGACGAGTGGTGAGTATTGTCTTACGACCTTTTTGGGAACTATCCTGCTGCTCCACTGTTGGTCTGACTTTGTGATTGTTTTTCTAGGTTGGCAAGGCACTCTTTGATGGTCAACTTCTTGATGTCCATTTCACTCGATCTTTTTACAAGCACATTCTAGGGGTGAAGGTTACATACCATGACATTGAGGCTATTGATCCTGGTTACTATAAGAACTTAAAGTGGATGCTCGAGGTATGCTGACCTATGTTCCTCATGATTTATTAGACCATTCAGTCTTGTTAGGATTAAATCATAAACTTAATTCATGTTTGGTTCTTTTGTTTGCAAATGCAGAATGATATAAGTGATGTTTTGGATCTCACTTTCAGCATGGATGCTGATGAGGAGAAACTAATACTATATGAAAGAGCGGAGGTAAGGCAACTGAGAAGCAATGACATCTGTTTTGTGTTCTTCCTTCTTCACTTAAAGATGCTAAGTTAATCTTAGAATTTTTCCTAATTAGGTAAAAAGATAACAGTAAGCAAGGTAAAGAAGCTTTGTTGCATGTGTATTTAAAGTTTTGAGAATTCTATATAAAAATTTGATCTATGCTAAACTTTCTTCCTTTTTCCCTGTCGCTTCTATATAAAAATTGTAACAGATTTTCCTTAAAAAGTTTTATATTTGTGTTAAGAAGAAAGAGAGTTTAAAAGTGCACTTTCTGTTAACTTTTATTTTTTATGTTTTGTTATCAATTTTTTGCTGGATAAATATGTGCTAAACTTTGTGCAGGTAACTGATTGCGAGCTGATTCCTGGTGGACGGAATATCAGGGTCACAGAAGAAAATAAACATTTATATGTCGATCGTGTTGCGGAACATCGGCTAACAACTGCCATTAGACCGCAAATTAATGCATTTATGGAGGGTTTCAATGAATTGATTCCTCGGGAATTGATTTCCATATTTAATGATAAAGAGCTGGAATTGTTGATTAGCGGACTCCCGGATATTGATTGTGAGTAGAAATTTTAGCATATTTTTAGATAATAGAATATCGAGTGAATTGTTGGTTATGCTATTGTTAAAATGGTATTTTATGAAATCGTAAACTGTTTGATGTAATTGCAGTGGATGACTTGAGAGCAAATACAGAGTATTCTGGTTATAGCAATGCATCTCCTGTCATTCAGTGGTTCTGGGAGGTGGTTCAGGGCTTCAGTAAGGAAGACAAGGCTCGTTTCCTGCAGTTTGTCACTGGCACCTCCAAGGTATTTCTTGATTGAAATGACTTGCTCTCTGCTTCATATTGGTGGTAGTAGGTTACTGCTCTCTCTCTCTCTCTCTTTTCCCTCCCTCTTGGATGATATCCTCTGAATTACATATTACACTATTGAGGCCAAAAACCTAAAATGTGATGGATAAGAAGGAAAGGAGACTAATTTAGCTTGGAACTCCCCTCAGCTATATTGAAATGAAAATCCTTGATGTTTGTCATTTGACTACCAGTATGGGCATGATTATGGATGTATGCATATAACTTTCCATGTGTATTCATATCAGACAGTTAATCTTTTCTATGTTGACCTTATGTTTTTTTTCCCTCCCTTGGTTTACTAATTTCTGCAACTTATCTTCAGGTTCCTTTGGAAGGTTTTAGTGCACTTCAAGGGATTTCTGGCTCACAGAGGTTTCAGATCCACAAGGCATATGGCAGCCCAGACCATCTGCCTTCAGCTCACACTTGGTATGTTTATCTCTGAAATTTGTGCTATTATGAAACTTTGAACTTTTCATAAATGACATAAAACTCCACAACATGCTAAGACGACATGTATCTCAGAGGCCTTAATTGGTTTTAGCTTTTCTTGATTAAAATCCTTTGCCTTTTGTCCACCTTTCGTGGAGCTTCTTGGGCCATTCTCATGTTTGACACAGTTTCATCTTGATGCGTGGTTTGATTTCATTGTTGCAATTGAATTTTGCATAAACAGTTTAGTATGTTGTGCTTATCTTTCCTGTGATTTATTGAAAGGCTGACTAATTCTTGTCCCACACGCACTGCAGTTTCAACCAACTAGACCTGCCAGAGTACACGTCCAAAGAGCGTTTGCAGGAGAGGTTACTTCTAGCCATTCATGAAGCCAATGAAGGATTTGGGTTTGGTTGAGGTGGGGGCATGGGAGCAAAAACCTCGACTCTGTACATATTATATAGGATGAGAAGAGGTAGGAACCAAAGAGAGAGAGAGCCAGCGAGCTTCCACCGATCTGACCACAGCTGCCCTCAGTTGACATGCTATTTGACTCCCAACTCGACGGTCCTCGATCCTCGGGGGAAAGTTCCGCTTCGGCTTGTCTGTACAAGAGAATTTTTGCGGACCCTTTCAGTCTCCCAGGCTGGGCGAAGGAAAAAACCGACCACTGGTGCCGTTCCCTGTGCTCTGAGAGCTTGTGCAATTCTTTTTAGTTTTCAGATTGGCCGAGTTGGTGGGTGTGGGCAGTTCCAGAAACCCTCAAAACTTGTCGGGATTGGATTGACTTTTGGTTGACATCCCTATACAATTACTGATGTATATTTTCTTGATCATGATCTTTTTTCTTTTAGTGGATATATGTTTGCTGGTTTATAACAATGATTTTTCTTGGGCTCTCTGGCATTAATTGTGGTTACAAGTCAAATTCTTATGATTGAAAAGGCCTGTTTTGTTGAGATACTCAAACTCTTTTTTGCGAGATGCTGGTCTCTTGGCTACGCAGATCAGTATTGTGGTAGATACAGTTCCTTGTGCCGCATGTTCGCTGACTCATGGGTGCTAATGCGAGCACGTTTCTGACCTGATTTTTGATCATTGAATCTGTGTTTAAGAAGTGAAGATTTCGAGTTGTATGTGGTTTCTTCCACGCCATTCAGAGAGACAGACGAGGGGCTCATCTTTTTCTTTCAGCAGTGACTACGCGCGTGAGAATCATGTACCTTCTTCACTGAGCCTCTCCTCTGCTCTACTGAGCCCTATCTCTTTGAATCAATCAGAATGGAGATGTGAAAAAAAGATTTTTCTTTCTTTTTTGTTTTGGAAAAGTTAAATGGTAACTTTTTATTTCACATTTGATTGGCCAGAAGTCAATACAAGTGATTGCAGTCAACCATTGTCTAAGACGATTATTCTTACACCAAGACATAGTATGCAGTTGGACAAGTGAAAGAAAGATTTTTGTGGTGATGGTGAGCTCTGATATCCTCGTGGAAGTCATCTGGACTCGTGACCGACATTACACATCTGTCTCTGGACTTTGGGGAGTTTTCAGGACAATGCAGGCAGCTTCCTTCCTTTGATAGCAAAGCTGCAGCCTTTTCTTCCATTATTGACTTCATGTGCAAATGTACGTGTTCTGGATATAACAAGTGCACGGGGATCATCACGCGACGCCCAGGAACGATTCATAGTTACCAACACGAGACACTGAAGTGGGATACAACAAGTGATGCGAGTACGGGACTTAAAAGAAATTTTTTTTTAGAGGGGAGAAAAAAAAAGAAGCAATATCATTGTGAAGAAGCAGAACTTTATTCACCCTTTTCATCACAATCAACACAGATGATAAAAATAATGAAGCGCTACTAGAAAATAAATAAAGAGAGGTTGAAATTTAATCACATGAGAAAGAGGTTATTAAAATTTATCACAAAAAGATTAAACATAAATCTAACTGCTTTTTTTTTTTTTTTTTTTTTAACTTTCTTCAGAATTTGAAAGTACATGATCACGAGTGCCCATGCACTGAAGGAGAAGCAACAAGTGAGATGAAGGAGAAGCACACAAGTGAGAGGATCCAGCTGGTGGCCCTCTCATCTTGTAAGTTTAATCTCATTGTATTTATGTAAATATAGAACCCTATGACTCTCTTCATTCCTAGCACAGTTTTTCTTCTCTCTCTCTCTCTCTCTCTCTCTCTCTCTCTCTCTCCCCAATTCCATAGAAAATATAACTCTACAAATAATTTTTCTTATTTTTTGGTTGCTACCCTCTGAGCTTTATTCTTCCAATAATTCTACCGCTTGCAAGCTGGAGGGAAAGATAAAATCAGGATAGAAAACCCAGTGTTGATTGAAACCAACTGCGGTGTAATACCTTTTATTACATGACCTGCATAAATCCATGCTCTTGAATGGGCTACCACTGTGTTATTTTCCTTCTCGATTGGCTCTTCAATGGGAAGGGGATGTATCATCTTCAATACTCTCTCTTAAAAGAGAGAGACAATATTTCATATCTATACACATGCAAAGATAGAAAAACACGCAATGAACCAAAAACAAACCATATGGCGAAATTTAGGTTCAATTAAGATTAAGATGGGTGAGATTAAGATCTCCATCAAGCCCTAAAATCAAACAGTGTCTGAACAAAGTCGAACCAACCTTAACATTTCCCAAACCCCTGCAACAAATCATAAACATACAAATTCGCACATATCTGGTTTCTTTTTAACTTTTTACAGTGCTGCGGGTGCTCTTCATGTCCTACATGGAACTATGGAGGAGTTTGATATCTGATGTCGAGCTGCACTCTGCTTGGACTGCTAAACTCTTGAGGGTTCCTCGACACGGGTCACCAAACACTTCATTTGAAACACTGACGCTGCACCTGTTCCTCCCTTGACATGCCTGCAAGAAAAGTTTCGGATTTTCAGTAAGATACATATAAAATGCTACAATAAGAACTCGCCGCAGAGCTTATACCTCTGATACTATAGATAATGAACTCTGTGCATGACATTTGCCAATGGAGAACCCAGGCAACTGCCAGTTGGATTTCCATAGCTCGCAAATGTTACAGCAGAGATCTTCTGTCCGCCATCACAGCGCAACTGCACTTCTGGTGCGATCTCACCGATCGACATCTTTCCATTCGATACATCTGGACTAGACCACGCGGAGAGTGGCGGGTAGTGATCTTCAAACACTTCTGCGCAGATTGTTTTGGTGGAGTGCACCTTCAGCGAAATTTTTAACGGGTTTCCACCAACTTCATCAAAAAGCACTAGGAGATTGTTTGAAGGTTGTAACCAAGCCCTAGGAATATGGTACCTAAGAACATTTAGCCAATTCAAACATTCTAAGATAACTGCATAAACACAAAAATATGGAAGTGGATTTCTGATATTCCTAATTTACAAAATTAGGAATACGCTACAAAGAACAACAAAAATCGAAGCTTAGCAAACACATCAAACATTGCAGGAAGACAGTGATACCGGGTTTGAGTAGGCTTCCCACAGTTCGTTGTGCATTTGTTTTCGTTGTAAGTTCCACGATAGTTGCAACTTTTGGGACATCCACTTTTAGGGGCAACCAGTGACCAGAACCTTCCAATCCCATGACCATTTACCCAAGCCTCGCCCTTCTCCATGCTCCCCAGATCAAGAGCAATGGTATCATTACTTTCTGGGGCATCAAAAGTAGTCTGCATTGAAAGATACAATATCCAAAGATCAGTAAATCTCTAATATTATAACTAGAATTTGTGGGTGTAGCCGGTCGTGGCGACCAACCACACCTGGATTCTTGTTTTTAATTCCTTTGGCCCTGCACACAAGACGCGGAGAAAGACCGAAAGTCATATTAGCATATTTATTACCGGTACCCAAAAGTCATATTAGCATTACTGGCCAACATACGACTTCCCCTATCGATTTTTTCTTTTCTTTTCCACTGGACCCACGTAGAACGTAGAGGAAGCTCGAAATCCAAAGAGATAAGTTGGGACAGGAAAATTATTTGCATAACCAAAAATTATCCTCATTAATTTATATACCTACCATAGTTCACAAATTTGTTCATGCTCAACTTTTGTTTTAACTCAAAACCTGTTTTTTATGCTTTATGTACCCAAATACAATTTGGTGATATATTCTAAAATCCAACAAACTGAGTTGGTGTAAATATAATCCACATTGTTTTCTTAAAATATAGAATTTAAATATAAATTATGCCTCCTTAAATTGCTCTTGAACTAAATCTTATTTGAAATCATAGTGGGTATGGAAAAAAGAAAAAAAAAAATCATATTACCAGCATGAAAGATGCCAGTAAGTTTTAATGTAAAACCTATCCCTCAAAAAATTAACATAAAATGTAAATTAAGCTTACAAAGTCATAATGTGTTATATCTGTAGGTTTGCTTAAAATTTTTGTAATATGTTATAAAGATAGATGACGGCGGACGAACAAAAAAAAAGAGGGGATAATTGGAGACGAACACTAAGAAATCTCAATCTAGAGTTTGTAACCCAAGAAAATTTGGGACTCTCTCAGAGCATCTCACCCGAAAGCACACTGACTACAAATGTATTAATAGCAATTTTCATATTCATCAACTGAAGAATTTCATAGCAGTCTTGGTCTTATGTAGGCCTGCATCACCAGCGGTTTCCCATCACAACAACAGTGTGGGACTAAACGGAAGCTAAAAAAAAGTATAAAATAAAATGACTAATCCAACTCAAATAAGCTAAGAAAGCAACTAGGTGTCCCCATCATTCCCAGGGGTTGAGGAAAACTCGACCCCGTCGAGTATAAATCTCCTCGACTCTCAATCGGGCCATGGTGGTGAACGTAGACTTAGCATGTGTGCATCAAGATTGAGCTAAAGTGGTAGGGGTAGGACAAGTTTCTGTGACAAATCTGTTGTAGGCGATGGTAGATGCAGAAAAACATATGCAGTAGACCGAGTTAAATCTTCTCCACTGAAAGTCAAGTTGAAACCAGGATCCCATGGGATATCCAACCTGTCAGTGATGGAAGCAGTCCTCAGAATCTTATAGGAATCTGTGCGCTAACTGTGCAATGTACTCACAATCTCAGAGTGAGATGTATGTCATTTCATTAATTACAAATTCCTACAAGATACTATATGAAAATGCAGCAAATTTATAGTCATCATTGCAAATTGCTATCTGTCTAGGGGTTTCATCATGTGCAACATGCAAATGCAATATAACCGACTCACGAGGATCAATTCCTAAATATAGGAGAAAGAAAGCTTCAAACAGTGTTAGTGGTATAACTTTACTAGGATACAGAAATCTGAAGAAACTCAGGAGAGAACTCCAAACACTCACTAAAAGACGAAACACCAAAACTAACCTGATGTAACATAACAAGGAACTTTAAGGACTCGCTAGAAAAGGAAACACTAGGAGTTGCTACCAAAGATTCAACCTCGTTTCCCTGACTGCCTTGATTATCCTCATGAACATTGATCTCATCAGTTATAAATGTGTTAGACTCCATTAATGCATCTACAACATCACTAATATCACTAGTATCCTCTGGAGAAATATAGACCTCATGAAGACCTGAATGTAACAAACAAGAGTCAATTGATGTATTCTCTACGACACTATCAATCTCAGGATAGGAGTCAATTGATGTATCCTCCAACACTAGTAATTGTTCGGTACGGAAAGAGATTTTGCCGTAAAATTTCCTTGAATCAGTTGAAAGATTACAACAAAACAATATTCCGACTACAAGGGAGGGAGGATGCTTGGATCTTCCCTTTGTTTAAGGCTGGGTTCTTCGTGTGGCGATGGAGAGTGAATCTTGTTCTCCGTTGACCAGATGACCGTCCTGGACCGTCGGGGGTCTTCTCTTCGGCCGGTAGGGGAGTAACTCAGCTCCGGCTACCAAACTCTCAAAGAGGAGGTAGGCGAAGATAGGCTAGTACTCAGTAAGCCTGTTGAAGAATCTCTTCTCTCTCGGTCGTTGACGTCGGGCTTCTCTCTCTCGATGCCTGATCTTCTGACCCTCTGGATTCAAAAATGCCGACCTTAATTGATCACTCGACCTTCTTCTCCCACTGAATCCAAATCTTCGACCCATCGTTCATAGCTAACAGGGCTATTTATAGGGGTCTTAGGGGGTGATCGTGCCCCCTAAAAATGCGCCTGAATGAGGGCCGTTACCCGCGATACGCGCGGTAACTGGCTCCCCACGATCTGGGCGGTTGCAACTGAGACGCGGATTTCAGACTAAACGCGCCTTGATGCTGAGACGCGGGCTTCAGGCCGGACGCGCCTTGGATGCTGAGACGCGGGCGTCGAGCCAACGCGCCTTGATATTAAGACGCGGGCTTCGGGCCGACGCGTCTTGATGTTGAGACGCGGGCTTCAGGCCGACGCGTCTTGAAGTTGAGACGCGGGCTTCAGGCCGACGCGTCTTGAAGTTGAGACGCGGGCTTCAGGCCGACGCGTCTTGAAGTTGAGACGCGGGCTTCAGGCCGACGCGTCTTGAAGTTGAGACGCGGGCTTCAATCCTTTGCGTCTTTGAGACTGCTTCTTTGGTGGCTTGCCTGGTTAGTCATTTTTAGACAGCCTACAGAACCCCCTCCAAAGTTTCCGATATTCCGCAGTTGAATGGGACGGATTTCGGAATACTTTGGACTTAAACCGCGTTCGCCTTTGTGACCGGACTGTTGATGCTTCGGGTTTGACCTTATCCGAATTTGGTCTTCGTGAGTGTACTGTTGAACTCTTAGAAGCCATCAGAGTCGATCGTGTTGAGTGTCTAGATACACAGCCTAGACCTCCCCAATTGCTTTTTAGTCTGTCACGGGTGCGTTTTTGGCTAGGAGTAGTTGGTTGTCTGTTGGCGCCAGTGTACTGTTGAACTGTCTTGCAGACGCATGAAACTGGACGCAGGCTCCTTTTTGAAAGCAGACGCAGGAGACTGGACGCAGGCTCCTTTTTTGAAAGCAGACGCAAGAGACTGGACGCAGGCTTCTTTTTGAAAAGTAGAAGCCACTTTGAAGACGCAGCGTCTATAGGGTAGACGCGATGTTGGTCAGACGCGAACTCCTTAGAGGGGACGCGACCTTCAGAAAGCATTCTTGGAGATGCTGACGGGGCATGTCTGGTGCGTTTTCTGGGGCGAACTTTACGCTGTCATGATGACGCCGCCAGCTGGCCTGGGGAAACGGCGAAATTTCGCCTTTTGGCGCGCGGATCTTGCGGTTCATTAAATGAACTGCTCCACGTGTCGGCTTCTGATTCGCGGCGGGGTTGCGACGCATGATCTTCGTCACCGGCAGTGATTTTGTTACACGCGTCAAGCGACGGTTCGCTGCAGCGTCCCTTGGGTCACGCGCCGCGTATCTCTGCGCATCCCCGTGCCTATAAAAGGCAACTGTTTGGAGAACTTCCTCTTCTTCTCCGCATTTCGCTTGCTAAGAACTTTAAGAAAAGCACTTTCCCTCTCTGTTCTGTCCAATCTCAGATTAAGTTCGCCATGGCACCAAAGACCAAGCCGACTGCCTCTTCATCAAAGGCGACCACCACCGAGGCCCGGAGGGGCAGCTCCTCCTCTGCGCAGGACTTCGTCCTTCAAGGCCTCCAAGGTAGTATGCCTTAGGCAGAACTGACCCTTAAGGACTTTAAACCATTAAAAGCGTGTTTGATTCCCCAGACGCAGTCTTTGGGATGATAACCGGGGCGCGGATTAGATAATCTGACACCCAAGAGCCCTGTGCTTCGGGTCCTTCACTTAGAATTTCTCTAACTGTGAAGGTCTCTGGACGCAGCTTTGCAGAACGCAGATTTGATCTTCGCGTTCTGTGTCATCAGGCGCCAATTTGATGAATCTGGCGTCTGAGTCCAAGTGCTTTGAATTTTTACAAGTCTTGGTTTGCAGAACGCGGATTTGATCCTTGCGTTCTGTGTCATCAGGCGCCAATTTGATGAATCTGGCGTCTGAGTCCAAGTACTTTGAAATTCCACAAGTCTTGGTTTGCAGAACGCGGATTTGATCCTTGCGTTCTGTGTCATCAGGCGCCAATTTGATGAATCTGGCGTCTGAGTCCAAGTACTTTGAAATTCCACAAGTCTTGGTTTGCAGAACGCGGATTTGATCCTGCGTTGCGTTTCTGTGCCATCAGGCGCCAATTGATGAATCTGGCGTCTGAGTCCAATTACTTGGAATTTCATAAGTGGCTTCAATCTTTGCGTTCTGTGCTTCTTGACGCAGATTTGCGGGTCTGGACGCGGATTTGATGATTCCTGCGTCCAGTATCTTTTCTGCGTTTGGACGCAGAACACTTAGTATTTTTCTTTACTTTTGGTAAAGCATCTGACTTAAGTGTCTTCATCTTTTGCAGCGCCGCAACCTGCTACTTCACTCCCCAAGATACGCCATTTTGGGCATGTAGGTGGAGCTGACCGGAACCTGACCTTTGTGCTGCAAAGGACTGCCCCTGTGACTGCCGACCAGTCGCCGGCTCGTGAGAAGAAGCTCTCGAATGTCGAGATGAGGACTCTTCGAGTGCTGATGACCGATGCAGCATTCGTCACGGATGACGGCATCCAGCTGAGAAGCCCGCCTTCTTCTTCGGGGATCATATCCACGATGGCGGCCATCGCGTGCACGAAGGGACTTACACATGGCTCCGTCAAATAGGGGGCAGAAGGTTCTTTCTCCCGGCCATGGATAGGATGTACCCTATGTTCTATTACCAGCATATGTCCGTCCCGCGGAAGATGGAATTTGACCTCGCTCGATATGCTTCTGAGGTTACTCTTGGCGATCTGGGCTCCCACCACCAAGTGCACCGTCATGACGGCCATGACGGGTCGGTTATCGGCCTTTTCCCTGGATCGCGCAAGAGGGAGATCCCGTCTGGAGAGATACCGCACATTGGCTCCACCTTCCTCAACATGTTCATGGCAGCGGAGGGTGACTATCCAGTTACGTTCCGTGCATATGGGTGGATTCATTCCCCAGCGAATTACTGGTGGGGCAGGATGGTTGGCTTTGTCCTTACCGAGCTCGGGGATTTGCTGAAGCGTGTAGGACTGTACTCGGCGGTCAGGGCCGTACAGTGGGGGATCCCTCAAAGTTCTCAAAACTTCTTTGGGATCCTAGAACGTTACAATCCCTTGACGGGGACGTTCTTTACTCCAGTCGGGGAGATGGGCCTTGCCTTACACGAGCTGCACGAGGTCTCAGGACTGGTAACAGGGGACATGCCCTATGAAGAATATGTCCCGACCGCTGTGGAGCTTCGCTACGTGAAGGAGGAGTTTCCCCTCATATACGAGACCTACTGGGAAGTGCTCTGTCACTTCCATATCTGCGGTCAGATCACCAAATGGCGGTCGCAGGGGGTCACGTATCTGTCTTGGGCGAGTTATTTGTTCAACAATGTGAACACCAAAGACCACTTGATCACCCGATTGGCTCCCAGCTCTGATAGGGATATCGAAGACCGGATTGACCAGGCTCCCGAGAAGTTCTACACCACAGAATCGAACGAAGATGGTTTCGACCCCGACTTGGTTTTTGAAAGCTTCCACCACCAAGCCCGGACTCCTATCTCCGATCGGGCGCTGCTGGCGGGTTTTCTGATGCTGTGGCTAAAGCGTTGTGTGGTGCCCACGCTGCCACATGAAGTTATAGTTGCCGACGTGGTGTACCCGGCGGTGCTTCTGGCCCATGGCAACCCTATAGCTCTTCTCCCGGCCGTGGTGGCTGGTATTCAGAGCGGGCTGCGGGCGCTGACTAAAAGCTTTTGTGAGCCGCCAAAAACTGTGGATTCCGAGGGAAAGCCGCTCACGGACGCAGAGGGGAATCCAGTGGTGAAGCGTCCCAATCCTCGGGTTGAGCTGCCTTACACATACCTTATGGCCTGGTATGTGATGCACTGCCCCTCTTTGATGACGGCGGTGCGTTGGAAGGAGGACTCCGTCCCCTTCATACAGCGATTGGAGGGTTCGAGGTGGCAGGATCCTTACATATATTATATCCGGAAGCGTCTTTCAGCCCCGGCAAACTATCAGCTCAATCGTTGCCTCCTCCAGATCCTTGGTGCATCCTACGGCGATCTACTTGTCGATTCCGCAGGCCCTGATGATTTCACGAGGTTATCCCAGGGAGCCTTCTGGTGGTTGCTCAATATTCGGCCCGGGTATATGCTTTTTCGACAAGGGACATCATGCACCATTGAGCCATACATGCCGAATCGCTTCGCTCGACAGTTCGGCTATGACCAGCTCTATCGGGAATCCAAATGCTTATCTCGCCTTCGAAGGGAACTTGTTGAGGGTGCTCGGGCCTGGTACTATAGTGTGGCTGGAGGGACAGGAACAACCTTCCGTCTACCTCTTGAAGCGCCCAAGTGCCAGATGAGTCTAAGCTATTGTACTTGGTACTCCCAAGCCGTCCAGACACCAGACTTTCTTCCGGCATCTTCATGTATCGAGAGCATCAATGCAAGCCTCGAGACAAGGACAGAGTCTGGTAAACCAACGAGACTCGTAGAGCAGTACCGGAAAGCCCGTAAGGAGGTCGGAGGACGAAGGACGAGGAGGAGCCACGAGCTACAGAGCCACGACCGCCAAGGGCAGAGCCACGAGCGAAGAATGAGCCGTCAGTAACGAGGGCGGAGCCATCAGCGACGAGAGAGGAGCCTCCAGCAACGAGCGGAGCCACCAGCAAAGAGGTCTAAGCAGTTGGCGAGTAAGCGTCATCACCGCTCTACTTTGTTATTGAGCCTGCCCCGAAGAAGGTTAGGAGGGACTTGGCGGCTGAAGTCTCTCAATCCGGAGCTATCTCTGCCGGAGTTGAGGCTCCTCCTGAAGACGTCGTCAGAGTTGAAGAACCTTCGGAAGAGGAGGATTTCTCCCCTTTAGCTCGTGCTCCTAAGTCGCACCGCGAGGCTGTGGAGGAGGGGGAGTTCATCGAACAACCCGTTATTGCTGCTGATGCCGAATCCCCAGAGATTGACATAATGGGCGATGAACTTCCGGAAATCTCAGCTCTGCTCAAACCTCCTTCTGCTCATGAAGGGAGAGATGAGGCACAGCAGTTGGGGTCTCCAGGCGTCTTCATCTCTAGTTCCAGGGCCGTCGACCCTAGTCCTACTACTGGGGTGATTGGAGGCAAGGCTCCGATTACGGAGCTTCCTGAGCTGTCGTCTTCTTCGCTCTCAGGGGAAAGCCTCTTTGAGGACAAAGTCGACTATAGCGAGGAACCCGCTCCTCCTGATCAAAGCAAGTTCCATGTCTCAGAGGAGGAAATGTATGTGGGCGAGTCATCATCTGCACCACCAGTGGCGGCTATTCCTGTTGAAGGTACCCTTTCCACCTCCTGTCCAATTTTCTTTACATGTTGAAGAAGATGTCTTGACATTCTTCATTTTATATTGCAGGGCCAACCGGAGATGCCGAGGCTACAACCTCCTCGCATATTGAGGAGATGGTGAGAGAGTTGACTCGGCCACAGGGAATTGAGACCTCAGCTGCTGAGATGCCCTCAGAGGGGGCAGCTGCTGGTACTGGGGAGCCTTCCACTCTACCAGAGGAGGAAGCCACTACTGAGGTCAAGAAGGCTCGGGTGGAGGGTCCAATGGCAGGTCCACTCCCAGGAGATTGCACAGCCCAAGCTTCAAATGAAGCTTCTGAGGAAATCGTGCTTGCCACTCCATCATTGGTCGCGGAAGTTCCAGCAGGGATAGCACCTCCGGAAGCACCAGTGGCTGGTTCCGCTCTTGCCGTATCGACAGTCAGCATGACTTCTGTGCAAAAAGAGCCGGCCTACACCCCTTCTTCCGAGATAGAAAGGGGGTCGGGGAGCGTTCCGGGTGATGACAGCATGGACTTCCTGACGCGCAGTACGGTGCGGCAGTTCTTTGAAGCGATGCGATCGTGCATCGACTTTATCCTTTCTGGGCGTCGTTCTTTTGACTTTGCCTGGAGATTTCTCGGGAATGTGGCCGAGAACATCGAGCTAGTCGGGGGCCTTCCTCTTGCTCAGGCATGTATGCGGGTGGTGGATCAGTTGGAGAGTGACCTGAAAGAGCTGAAGTCTTTAGACGAAGCTGACTCCCTCCACGAAACCCAAGTCATCCTGGATAGCCTCCTTTCTGCCCAAAGGCAAGAGCGACAGGAAGTGGAAGTACAAATTGCCGAAGAGGTCAGCAACCTTGAGCGTTCCCAGGCTGAATGCCAAAGGCTGATTGAAGACTCAGGGGATACTGAGCTTATCATGCAGAACACAGAGCTTGCTATTACCAACGCTCGGGCTGCCATTGCTAAGGCCAAAGCCATGCTAGCTGTCAATGAAGAGAAGCTCGTCGCCCTCCAGAAGAAGCTAGAGGAGCAGAAGGCTGCAAGGGTACGGGCTGAAGAGAGCCAGTCTGTTCATCTTTCCAGATTGGAGACTTTGCGAGCCCAGCTGGCTGAAAAACCCTGCCTATCTGAAGAGGAGCTGCGGGTCCAGGCGATGATGGAGGCTGAGAAGGCACGTCAGCATGAGATGCATCGTCTCAGGGAGCGCATCCGTTCCCTACCAGATCGAGATTTTTAGCCTCTCCTCCCTTTTTTTGTAACGCTCAATTATTTGTATAAGAGAGCGTTTTTTGTATCACTTTCATATTTTGGATATAAACAAAAGTGACACCCTCCTTTTTACTTCTTTTGTCTCGAACTCTTTGTCTTTGGTTGGACATGTAGGAGCAAGGAAGTCTTTTGATCTTTATCAAAATTATAATCATAATCTTAATAAGTCAAAAGTATTGAGGAAAGATCTTGTTCCAAGAACTTTCATGACACTGTCAGAGGTGTAAGCTTAACTTGACAGAGATGATTTTTGGTGGACCTGCCACTTTGTGGAAGAAAGTGACAGGTGGAGTTCGTACCCCCAGGAAAGATGAACTTTTATCAAGGATTTGTGCTTAACTTGATTTTAGATCAGCTGGGGATGTTGATGGAAACATTGTTTATTGGTGTAATGTAACCAACAATGCCTCCAAAATGAATTCGATATTCTGTTGGGGAGAATATCAAATGAAACTAGACTCGCGGGGAATCTAGGGAAGTCCTTACCGTTAGAGGTGTGATATTAACTTAACGGGTTGGAAATAGTCTTGTCAGGAGTGTAATGTTAACTTGACAAGGACATGAGTTAGAGGTGTGATATTAACTTAACTCATCGACATCTCAGTTTTATAAGGAAAACTGAGGGTGTCACTGTCATAGGTGTGATGTTTAACTTAACAGTGAGGGTAATGCTAGAGGTGTAATGTTGAACTTGGCATTAGTCGTCTCGGCTTGAAGAAGTCGAGGAAAGGTCATAGCCATAGGTGTATTGTTGAACTTAGCAATGACTCAGATGCTAGAAGTGTAGTGTTAACTTGGCATCGTTCGTCTCGGCTTAAGGAAGTCGAGGAAAGGTCATAGCCATAGGTGTATTGTTGAACTTAGCAATGACTCAGATGCTAGAAGTGTAGTGTTAACTTGGCATCGTCCATTCCAGCTTCGATATGGAAGTCTGAAGAAAGGGTGACTGTCAGAGGTGTAATATTAACTTGACGGGCACCTGATATACTGCTTAGAGGTGTAATGTTAACTTAAACAGTAGTTTAGTTTGTCAGAGTGTGATATTAACTTGACAAGAATTGGCTCTTGATAGGAGCAATTTGAGGATCTGTCATTCTATTGATGAGAACTGACAAGTGGAATTTGAAATGCCAGAGGTATAGTGTTAACTTGACAATTTTGAAGTTTGCTGCTCTATGTAGAGGTAACCAGCGGGGCTTGTACTCGACAAGGAGTATTCATTACCAGAGGTATAGTGTTTAACGTAGTAATGTTGCATTTTGTGGTCCTACCATTCTATGGATGAGAATTGGTAAGAGATTTTGGAGGAGAGAGTGGAATCAGGTCCACTTAGGATTTTTAGCAAACCCTCAGCTGTCAACGGATTTGAGGTGCCTTTACCAACTACCGTTTGAGTTGGGCTAGCCATGCTATTTCCTCAGCATGATAAGTTGTCGAAGACTTATGTTGGGCTTAAAAGCCAACATTTTCCTCTATCCTTAGCGTCGGAGGCGTTGGATGTTTCTGATCAGAGGTGTATTTTTAACTTGATCGGTGGAAGAATGCCATCTAGGGATAGTATTTCTTCAGGAATTTGCCATTGATTGGCATCATGAGTGTATCGCCATTTGAGGTTATGAGGCGATACGATCCATTTGAGTAGACTGACTCTACTACAAACGGTCCTTCCCATTTGGGTTGGAATTTTCCTTCGTCTTGTGCGTCATGACCATGGGTCTCCGGACGGCTAAGACAAGGTCGCCTTTCTTGAAAGTTCGCGTCTTGACTTTCTTGTTGAAGGCTCTGGTGATGCGAGCTTGATAAAGCTCGATCTGCTGCTGGGCCTGCAGACGCTTGTCGTCTAAGGCCTCCAGTTCTTGGAGTCGCTGTCGATGCTTCTCCTCTGTTGTCATCTCGGCGGTCAGGGCGACGCGTAGAGATGGAATTTGGATTTCCAGTGGGAGGACAGCTTCACATCCGTACACCAAGGAAAATGGCGTGGCTTTAGTTGGGGTTCGCACGGTCGTGCGATATGCCCATAAGCATTCACCCAGCTTATCGTCCCAGTCTCGTTGACTTTTCGAGACGAATTTCTTAAGAAGCTTGCCAATAGTCTTATTGAAAGCTTCCGCGAGGCCGTTGGCGGGAGGATAGTATGCCGTTGATGACACACTCTGGATTCTGAACTTAGCACAGAATCTCTGGAAAGCCTGGCTGATGAACTGGGGTCCATTGTCATGGATGATCCGCCGAGGCACACCGAAGCGATAGATAACGTGATGTTTCACGAACTTGATCACGTTAGACGATTTTACCTCTTTTAGAGGAACAGCTCGGCCCACTTGGAGAAGTAATCGGTTATTGCTAGAATGAACCGATGTCCTTTCGACGATGGTGGGCTGATGGGGCCAACCACGTCCATCCCCCACATTTCGAACGGCCAAGTAGAGGTCGTAGAGTGGAGATACCCTGGTGCTTGATGGATGAAATCGCCATGTATTTGACAGGCGTGACATCTCTTAGCGAGGGAGATGGCGTCGACAATCATCTTGGGCCAGTAGTACCCCAATCTTTGGAGTCTGTTTGCCAGCTTTGGACCAGGTTGGTGAGCTCCACATGTGCCATCATGGGCTTCTTTCAACATTTCGCGGGCCTCTTTTGATGAGAGGCACCGGAGCAGGATCCCGTCATGCGATCGACGGTACAGTGTTCGCGTGATCGCATTATAATAAAATTTGGGGGCTTTCCTCCGAATGGCGGCCGCCTCTTTGGTGTCTTCAGGCAGGATGCCGTATAAGACATAATCAATATAGGGAAATCGCCAGTCTTTAAGCTCTGGAGCGGTTGACACTTCAACTGTTTCTTTACCGCGACGATCTCCTGTTGACCCTGGGTAGTCTCCGGGGAAATTTTTGGACAGTATAGGTCGTGGCTATAGACGAATACTTTCTCCATTGCTCCAGCTGGGAGAGCTAGGGAAGCTGCGAGAGATGCGAGGGCATCTGCATGCGCATTTTGGCTTCGCGGACAGGTCAATGGTGTGTAGAAGTTTGAAAACTTCTCCGCCATGTGGATTGTCGCGTTGTAGTAGGGTACTAGATCTTCATGTCTGACCTCATACTCTCCGCGAACTTGGCTGACGATGAGTTTGGAGTCACCGTATGCCTCGAGATTTTTAACGCCAATCTCATCGGCGAATTGCATCCCAATCAGGAGAGCGTTGTACTCCGCCACATTGTTGGAACAGGGGTTCGGTTAACGAGATAGCCGGGGGATCACGTAGTTTTGTGGGGAGACGAGTACTACTCCTACCCCCGCTACTGTGTGTCCCTTGGGGCTTGCCCTTGATGCACCATCGAAGAAAAGTTGCCATACTTGTCCTTCAAACGATGTCTGGGTTAGGCATACTTCGGCGACCTCATCTGGGAGATCCTCATAAAGTTTGGCTGCCCTCGATCCGGGTGTTCAGCTAAGAAGTCCGCCACCGCTTGTCCTTTAATGGCCTTCTGTGGCAGGAAGTGCATCTCATATTGGGAGAGCAATATAGCCCATTTCGCCAGCCGGCCATTCAATGACGAAGGCTTTGTCATGAGTAACCTCAGGGGGTTGACTTTCGATATGACATTTATGGTTTGGCCTACCAGATAGTGTCGCATTTTCTGAATAGCGAACACCAAGGCCAAACACTCCTTCTCGATCGGGTTGTACCGATGTTCGGCCCCGATCATCGTTCTACTGAGGTAGTAGATTGCTTGTTCTCGTCCTTGGTCATCATTCTGAGCTAGTAGAGCTCCCAAAGAATGATCCATCGATCGGACGTACACCAGGAAGGGTTTTCCGGATACCGGAGCTGCAAGTACTGGTGGTTGGGTGAGGTATCGTTTGATCTCCTCGAATGCTTGCTGGCAAGCGTCGTCCCATATGAACGAGACTCCCTTCTTCATCAGCTTAGCGAAGGGTTGGCATCTCCCAGAGAGATTTGAAATGAATCTGCGGATGTACGCCAATCGTCCTTGCAATCCTCTGAGCTCCTTGAGGCTTCTGGGGGGTTGCATCTCTTGGATAGCACGGACTTTCTCCGGATCCAAATGGATTCCTGTGGAAGTTACAACAACCCTAGGAACTTGCCGCTGGCTACCCCCAGGAAGGACTTGGTGGGGTTCATCTTCAATTGATGAGCCCGCATGATGTCGAAGACCATCTTCAGATCAGCTATGTGATCTCCTTTAATGCGACTTTTCACCGCGATGTCGTCGACATAACATTCCACCTTTGCGTATCTGCTGATGGAAAATGGTTCATGGCCCTTTGGTATGTTGCCCCTGCATTCTTTAGACCGAAGGGCATGACGGTGTAGCAGTATACTCCTAGAGGTGTCCGAAGGAGGTATGCTTTTCATCGTCAGGGTACATCTTGATTTGATTGTATCCTGAGAATCCGTCCATGAAGGACATTCGCTCGAATCCGCAGGTATTGTCAATCATGACATCTGTGATTGGCAATGGGAATTCGTCTTTGGGGCAGGCCTCGTTTAGATCGCGGAAGTCGATGCAGATCCGGATCTTCCCGTTCTTCTTAGCACGGGGACGATGTTAGCTACCCAGTCGGGATGTTGTTCCTCCCTGATGAAGCGGAGTCAATAAGCTTCTTGACTTCTGATTGAATGGCCTCCATTATTTCGGGACGAAACCGTCGCTGCTGTTGCTTGACGGGTTTTACGTCCGGACTGATGTTGAGGCGGTGCATAGCCACTTGAGGATCAAGTCCAGGCATGTCCTCGTAATTCCAGGCGAAGACGTCTATATACTCTTGTATAAGAGATATTAGATCATTCTTCTCTGATGGTGACAGGCCGTCACTTATGAAGATGGGCTTGGGGTTGGCTTCATCTCCTAGGTTGATCTGAACAACCTTGTCTTCTGTGGGTGGCTCACGCTGTTCAAAGCGGATATCCCAGAGAGCATTCAGATGTTTGATCCAGGGGTCTGTATCCGACTGGATCATTTCTTCGTCTTCGTCTTCCAGATGGCTTGTTGAAACCATGTTTACAGAAAGCCCTTTGAAGATGTTGCCAATACTGACATCTGATTCCCACGATGACGTGTCTGAAGAGTGATCATGGCCTGATGGTTCCTCAGAATCAGAGGCTGACGGCACTGGAGTTGATACATAGCCCAACCCCCGGCGGGTCTGATGATAATAGTCAGGTGTTTTCCCTTTTGGTACAAAGATCGAAGCAATGATCTCCTTCCTTTGCCGAAGTTTAACCCGGGCCTGTTGATTAGATCGTACCCCATACGCTTCATCATCTTGAGCGTTCTCGGTTCATAATGATTGAACTGGGGGGATTCATCCTCGCCTTCTGATTCTTCATGGGGCGTTGGTTCAGACATGATTCGTCCAAAGAGGATAGGTCTCTGGCCCTTTTGTCTGGCTGGAACCATAAATGAAGATCCTTGCGCGTCACCATCATCATGGTACGTCCCGAAGGATGATTTATAGGTACATGCAATGATGTCAGAGCATTCATTGCCGACCATACATCCTCGCCCATGTCGGTACTAGTATCCGACGGTATTGACTCAGATTCATACACAGGAAAATACGCGAAATCTAAGTCTTCATTAATATACCAACCGCCTGCATCGTCGGTGGTATCAACATCGAGCTTATTAGTGCTCTTTACAAGTGGTTCTAACTCACACAGGCACTCTTCTTCTTCGGGCTCGGTGTCAGCTTCATTACCAGAGTGGCTCCTCTGGTTGCGGGGTTCCATTATTCTCCTCATATAAGAGGGAATCCGTGAAATAGTTCTCGACCCCTTTGAACGGATGCCTTTCGGCGATCAACGTTCGAACCTGTCCGCTCTCGTCAATGTATTTCATGACTTGATGGAGAGTGGAGGGAACGATGGAGTTTTGGTGGATCCATGGTCGTCCCAGCAACAGGTTGTAGGAAGTGTCAGCGTCAATGACATAACACGTCACTTCCGATTTGAGGCTCCCGATCCGGCATTTGAGCTTGATCTTCCCCATCGGGCGGGAGCTGTTGGCAATTAAACCCATAAATAGTCGTCTGGGTGGGCTCAGACGATGGGCGGGAATGCCAAGAAATTGCATGACTCGGCGAGGTATGATGCTAAGTGCGGACCCTGGGTCTACCTGGATGCGGTTCACTCGGATGACCCAATATACCCCGTGAAGTATAAGGGTCGGTCATGCTTTCCTTTAACCTGCATGTCGTCTGCTGTGAAGGAAATGGGGGAACATTTGGAGAGGTGTGGAGGCAATCCTCTACATCTTTCTCTCTCGGTACGTGGGTCAGAAAGACCTCAGCGTTCGTCAGGGCTTCTTGTAGAGCCTCTCTGGTTGACTTAGATAGCCTCAGGAGCTCATACAAGGTAATGCGTGCCGGGATGTTGGCTAACTGAGCCAGAACATCGAAGCGGTAAGATGTCGAAGATCCTTCCGCTGCACTTCTTGAAAGAACCCGGGAAAACCGAGTTTCTTTCTGTTTCTCCACGGGTGGTTTTGTGGAGGGCTGAGCTGGCTCTACAGCTGGTTGAGGAGGGACCACCGCCTTTTCGCCGTACTGCTTCAAGTACGCCTGCCCTGAACGGGTGCCTGCTGTCGGTTGGTTGGGCTCTGCCGCCAGGACCATTGTCTCCTCTTCTGAGTCGGTCAACGAAGGAACATCAGCGTCTGTTTCCCGGGAAGAAGCGCAGATCACGTGGCAAGATGATGCCTTTCCTTTGCCTTTGGACTTCCTGTTGGTCACAGTCGTCCATTGTTGCTCGTCGACGAGGTCAGGGTGGATCCACATGATTTCCCCTTGAGGTGTAGGGACGGGCACCAAGCCTTTCTCCTGCTGCTGATGAGGGTCTGTATTGACCACTCTCAATTCTCCTTTCGGGACAGATATCACTCCCACGGGCATCGGGGGTCGTGTCCCGAAGTGGAGTGCCGACGTCATGTTGGCCGCCCTCTGTGTTTCTGCTCCGGTCGGAGTTTTAATACCTCCGCGTCAATTAGGGCTTGAAGGACGTCCTTGAAGATGTAGCAGCTCTTGGTAGGGTGCCCGAGCATCCTATGGTACAGGCAGTAGTTGTGGTTGTCGGTCTTGCCGACTTCTTCTGGGCGCCTGATTTCAGGGAGCTTCAGTCGATTGCTCTTGTTGATAATTTGAAGAGCGAGTCGACATGTTCCTCCTTAAAGGAATATTGTTTGTTGGCGCGGGGTTGGCTGGAAGAGCCACCTGCTCTGCCTGTTTGAGGCTTGACGGGAGATTTGGTCTCCGTTGCCAAGTTATCCTTCCGTTTTGGTTTGGGGGGATGGTCTGGCGCACGCCTTGTCGACCTTTCTGGCCTGGGCCTGCCTTCTTCTGCTCTGACGCGGGCGACAATCTCTTCAGCCTGTTCACCTTGCTGGACTAACTGTTTCCAGGTGCGGCTTTCTGCTACTCCTATTTGAGCAAGGAGTGAAGTTTGGAGATTGTGGCGACATGTTTCCACCAGGGTGGCCTGGGTCATGCCGCTCGGACATCGGAGTGCCGTGTTCCGAAATTTTCTACGAAAAAGATTAACGGACTCTCCATTTCGTTGCTTGGTAGCTAAAAGGGTAGGCATGGTAACCTCCGAATCATCCTCGAAGAAGCGTGTTAGGAACAGCTTCTCCAAGTCGCCCAGTTCTTGATTGAACCTTCAGGGAGTTTCATAAACCATTCAAAGGCTAACCCTTTCAGGGTGCCAATGAATAGACGTGCCAGGATGGCATCGTTATCTACCACATTCCAGTTTGGGATTTGAAGTAGTAGATATGCTGGTTGGGCGACCCCTTTCCGTCGAATGCTTGGAGAGTTGGAGCCTTGAATCTAGGAGGGTACGGGACTAGGTCCCACTCGGCCGGATATAGGCCGGACCACTCCAGCTTCTTGGAGATCTTTACGACTAGCAAGGGCATTGAGTCGTTGCTCCAATAGGCTCATTCTTTGATTTTGAGCCTTCTCCGAATCTGGGTCGCTTCCTGCATGTGCTGAAGGTCTGGACACATTCGAGGAGTGGATCGTCGTGTCCCATCGGAAGGATCAGAGGGTGGACTTCCTCCTCTTCCCTTCTAGCTCTTGGCCTTCTGGGAGGAGATCTTGCCCTCTTGTCAAGCAATTTCTCAAGCATATGCTTGAGGTCGTCAATGGTTCTCTGCTGAGAGGAGAGTACTTCCATTTGGTGCTTCTGCATCCGGGCCAGGTACTTAGTTTGTCTCCTCGGAGCATTTGCTGTGTCCTCAGGAGCATCTGCCATGTAGGCGGAAACTCCTTTCCACCGGAAGAATTCGAAGTCCATGATTCTATCACAACTGAGTGAGAATCATCTTCCCTAATGCCGCGGGTAGGGCATTGTAGTCAATTGGGGTGATGGCTCCGGTCCGGGTACGGGTGTGTCGATACACCCCTTCTGGCTCAGAGTCTGACCCCTCTGAATTGACCATAGGTTGTTTTCCCCTGCTTCTGCTTGTCATATATGCAGTAAGCTCCGGGTACTCAACGTCAGGGAAGGTTCTCCTTCGGTGGGAGCGTCTTTTTTAGCTGACGGGGAATCAGGGTCAGCTGTCTAATCAAAGACGGCTGGTGAACGCCTGATTCGCAATGGCATCCAGAGAGCATCTGGATGAGTTGTTGACAGCAGCAAGAAGAAGTGGCCTGATGGCACTTCTTTTCCTTGTCAAATAATCCCTCAAATCCGTGGGAGGGGGATTAAATAGACTGGCCTCACAGCGTCGAAGACGGGGGCAGTCGTGTGTTGCGCTGTCTGGACGCAAGTCTCAGAAACGCGGAGATCACACTGTTGCGTACGCGCGTCTGGCGTCTCTGTTGAGACGAGACGCGGTCCTCGCGTTGCAGTTTGCTGCGTTGGAGCAGAGAGACTTGGGACGTACGCGCGTCTGGCGTCTCTGTTGAGACGAGACGCGGTCGTCGCACTGTTGTCCACTGCGTTGGGACAGAGACACTTGGGGCGTCACGCGCGTCTGGTGTCTCTGTTGAGACGAGACGCGGTCCTCGCACTGTTGGGAGATTTCGCGCGTCTGGCGTCTCTGTTGAGACGAGACGCGGTTCTCGCACTGTTGTCCGCTGCGTTGAAGCAGAGGGACTTGGAAGATAATGGGCTGCTGGGCCGCCCACGCCGGGAACGCATGCGTCCTGGTTGATGAGACGTAGAAAATTCGCTTCGGCGTTTGGTAGTTGGTCTCCAGCAGACTCAACTTGAGGAGTCTCGCGTTTGGGTCGCCAAACGCGGATTTCTCGCACTGGTCGAGGTGCGGGCAAGGCATCATATTGAACGCCGCGTCCAACCCCAGTCAGAGAACCATCGGTTCCGACCGAGTGTTGACGCGCGCGTCGTCTTTGTCGACGCTCGACATTTCGATTGCGTCGTGGAGGAGGAGAGAAGCCAACAACTTCCTGGTTTGAAGAACCAGGGCTGTCACCACGCGGGTCTCTTGGGAGACGTTGACGCGGGTTTTCTGCGAGACGCGGGCGTTCTGCAAGACGCGGGCGTCACGCGAGACGCGAGCGTTGCGCGAGACGCGGTCGATCGCAGCAACAGTTGTGCCGTGGACCACGCGGGCCTTCAGAGAGGCGTTGGCGCGTGGGTTCTGCGCGTCGCGGTTGATCGCAGCAGAGGCGTTGGATGTTACGCGGCCTTCGAGGAGGCGTTGATGCGTGAACTGGGCGCGGCACAGAGGGTGACAGCAGCGCCTGGTTGAGCCACAGATTGGGCTTCGGGAGGCTGCGTCGTTGAGACCTGCGGCAGACGCGGGTCTTGGGGCTCTTGGAGCCCAGAAGAGAGAAACTCTTCATACTTCGCCTGGTCGAACTCAACGACGAGTGATTCGACCATCTTCCCCTTACGGAGAACGTCATCCTGCACCACGATGTGCTCATCGGTCACGAATGTAGTCCCCAGCGGAGTCGCCATCTCTTGTTCGGTACGGAAGAGATTTTGCCGTAAAATTTCCTTGAATCAGTTGAAAGATTACAACAAAACAATATTCCGACTACAAGGGAGGGAGGATGCTTGGATCTTCCCTTTGTTTAAGGCTGGGTTCTTCGTGTGGCGATGGAGAGTGAATCTTGTTCTCCGTTGACCAGATGACCGTCCTGGACCGTCGGGGGTCTTCTCTCGGCCGGTAGGGGAGTAACTCAGCTCCGGCTACCAAACTCTCAAAGAGGAGGTAGGCGAAGATAGGCTAGTACTCAGTAAGCCTGTTGAAGAATCTCTTCTCTCTCGGTCGTTGACGTCGGCTTCTCTCTCTCGATGCCTTGATCTTCTGACCCTCTGGATTCAAAATGCCGACCTTAATTGATCACTCGACTTCTTCTCCCACTGAATCCAAATCTTCGACCCATCGTTCATAGCTAACAGGGCTATTTATAGGGGTCTTAGGGGGTGACGTGCCCCCTAAAAATGCGCCTGAATGAGGCCGTTACCCGCGATACGCGCGGTAACTGGCTCCCCACGATGGGCGGTTGCAACTGAGACGCGGATTTTCAGACAAAACGCGCCTTGATGCTGAGACGCGGGCTTCAGGCCGGAAGCGCCCTTGGATGCTGAGACGCGGGCGTCGAGCCAACGCGCCTTGATATTAGACGCGGGCTTCGGGCCGACGCGCTTGATGTTTAAACGCGGGCTTCAGGCCGACGCGTCTTGAAGTTGAGACGCGGGCTTCAGGCCGACGCGTCTTGAAGTTGAGACGCGGGCTTCAGGCCGACGCGTCTTGAAGTTGAGACGCGGGCTTCAATCCTTTGCGTCTTTGAGACTGCTTCTTTGGTGGCTTGCCTGGTTAGTCATTTTTAGACAGCCTACAGTAATCTTAGAAAGAATACTAACATTCTCAACAATCCTCGATTTACCAACATTATTATTAGACACAATATGTCAACTCTTGTAAGGGTTGTGTAGTTCATCCATAAGGCGGTTCCATAAAAATTGGGAAAGTATCACTGTAAGCTTGACTTTCATCTCTTCCCACGACTCTATAGGTTTCCTACGCAGTTCCTTACACACATTCGTTATAGAATCTCAATAAAATTTGGCTGGCCCTACTAGCCTCAATTCAGCAAATCAAATCTTACTTGATTTAGACATTTCATAATTGTCAAGGTAGCACTCAAACGTCGCTAGCTAATTACTGAAGGCGTGAGGTTCCAGGGTAACTATAAAATTTTGGCTCTTCGAACCTAAACTTCCACGTTATTTCTTTTCTTAGTGATGCACCAATCATAAGCATGGTCATCCTCATAGTTATTTCTAATGCAAGTCCTATAGTTATCATGACATTTGGAATCACTGGGACCCTAATGTGCTTTTGTGTTTTGAGACTATTCCTTCCCGAAGTTGCTTAATATAATGATATAGCTTATCTAACGTGCCTGCTAGCTTGTTATCTTAGTTACTCATG